>VZRH01007157.1:172772-186624 GCA_013397555.1 Urocynchramus pylzowi
TGGCCACGGCTTGCCAGCGTCTCCTCCAGCTGGATGGCGGGCGTAGGTGTGCTGCAGGGGTGGAAGTGGGAGCAGGTGGCACGGCGGCCTTTGCCGGGGAGCGCAGAGCAGAGGTCGGCTGGGGGCGACGAGGATCTGGGGGGGACTGGAGCATCTCCCTTAAACGGAAGAGGTGAGGGAGCTGGGCCTGTTCAGCCTCGAGGAGAGATGACAGAGGGGACCTCATTGATGTGAACGAATAACTGAAGGGGGGACGCCAAGAAGATGGAGTCAGGTTCTTCTCAGTGGTGCTCAGCAATAGCACAAGAGGCAGTGGGCACAAACTCATGTACAGGAAGTTCCATCTGAATACGAGGAAGAACTTCTTTATTGTGGGAGTGACTGTGCCTTGGTACAACTTGCCCAGAAAGGTTGTGCAGTCTCCCTCACTGGAGGTATTCAGGAGCTCTCTGGATACAATCCTTAGCCAAGCGCTCTAGGATGACCCTGCTTGGGCAGGAAAGTTGGACCAGATGACCCGCTATGGTCCCTTCAAGCTGATGCATTCTGTGATTCTGCTGTTTGGGTAGTCTTCATTTAGATGAAATGTATTGTTGAGGTCAGCACTGCATGTTAACAGCAGGTGCTACCCAGTAGGCTTTCTTCTGGTTTATTGAAGAGGCTTGGATGTTTGCAGCTAGTGAGCTGCAAGGCTGCCAAAGAGAGTGGTTTCTTCAGTAAGACAGGTGGATGCTGACCTGATGGAGTGGGTCACTCGAAGGCCAGCTGAGCTGGGCTTTCTCCCCCCTCAAAAAGAAAAACCAGAGGAGGGAGAAGAAGGTGGAGGGGAAGATGTATTTATAAACAAATATGAAACCTTACTGTAAAGGGGTGAGAATAGCTTGGACTCCGCAGTTCTTAAAAATAAGATGGGAAGCACCATGGTTAAATTTTGGAGTGATCTAAGTGAGACAGTAGGAGGAATGAAGAAGACAGTAAGGTATTTAATCAGCAAGATGTTCTGCTGAGTTTTGTTAGCAAAACTTAGTCATTTTTTATAGTGGTTTTTTTTAATTGAATAAGAAATTCTGCCTTTGGTTCTTTTGCCCTATGTTGGGAATGTTGTTTCCATCTCTAAAGCTTATTGTTTATTTCTGATTGCTCATTCACATTTTCAAATTGTGTTTCAAATTTTTTTGTTAAAATGTTTCCTTTATCACCTGGTAGTTTTATTTAAGAGTCTTTGGTGAGGAATTTTGTGGAGTAATTTGTTTGAGTCATCATGATTCATTGCTCACTGGTGCCTTCAGAGAGTTCCATTTGATCTGAGGGGTTTTAATTTTGCAGAGATGTCAGCAATTTAATGATTTGACATATTTATAATTCCAACGTCTTGCTGTTTGGCAACAGCCTGCTTGTCTGAGAATATTTTTGTCTTTCCAATTGTTTTCTTACCTGATAATGACTTTGTCATTAACAGACAGCAAATAGAAGCCTTTCTTCAGCTTGGGCTTCATCTGTGTGATTTACACCTGCAGCTGTCAGATGCAGCTTGACCACCTTGCACAGCACATTTTTAGTAAAGTTTTGTGTGCATGAGTGAAGGTGGGAAAGATGGAAATTAGGGCTGAGAAACAGAATGGCATTAGACCCACACGTGTGACTTGACAGTCTGCAAGTGTGGTGGGCAGACCCTGGCTGGACATCAGATGCCCACCAAAGCCACTCTGTCACTCCCCTCCTCAGCTGGGCAGGGGACAGAAAATACAGCAAAAGGCTTGTGGCTTGAGAGGAGGGCAGGGAGAGTGCACTTACCAGTTCATGGGCAAAACAGACTTAACTTGGGGACATGTAGTTTATTAACATTCAAATCAGAGTAGAACAATGAGCACTAAAAGAGAAAAAACAACTTTTCCCCCGGGCTTAACTTTCCTCCTGAACTCTCTAATTCCTCCTGCCTGAGCAGTGCAGGGGAATGGGGGCTCTAGTCAATTCATCACACTTTGTCGCTGCTGCTCCTTCCTCCTCAGGAGGAGGACTCCTCACACTCTTCCCCCTCTCCAGCATGGGTTCCTCTTATGGATTGCAGTGCTTCAGGAACAGACTGCTCCAGTGTGCATCTTCCACAGGGTGACAAATCCTGCCAGCAATCCTGCTCCAGCATGGGCTCCTTTCTCCATGGATCTGCGGGTCCTGCAGGAGCCTGCTCCAGCACAGGCTTCCCACAGTGTCACAGCCTCCTCTCAGACATCCACCTGCTCTGCTGTGGGATCCTCCATGGGCTGCAGCTGCACAGCTGCTTCACTGTGCTCTTCACTGTGGGCTGCAGGGGAATGTCAGCTCTGGCACCTGGAGCAACTCATGGGTTGTTTTTTATGGTGATTTCACTCTGCTGTGAATTTACAGTAAAATTTGTTTACAGTCTGTCCAAAGCAGTACTCATAATTTGTAATTAAACTGGTTCTATTGTTACGCAAACTTCATCTGTTTTTTTTCCTTAGTTAGTATTTGTTTGGGTTTTTTTCCTCTCAGTTGCTCATGGGCAGAGCCCTTATACAAAGCAGTTGTATATATAAAAATGACCTTTTGAATTATATTGAGGTTGTGTTTTGTGGTTTGTTTTTTTCCCCCAAAACAAACTGATAAGAAGGGCTGTTTATGGAAAATTCTTGGGTGAGAGGGGCATAATGTGATCTTAAGCTTAAAATTGTCTTGCAATAACAAATTTTGTTCAAGCTTTAAAATATTTGAGGCTACGGTGTGACTTGTCATGTGCCTGTGGGAGGCTGGAGCATTTTAAATTAAATTTTTCTAGCACTCTCCTTTGTAAAAGATAGGTGCACTTTAAATTAGTGGTGTGAGAATTGTTTTTCTTCTGGTATGTGTTAAGTTCTCTCTTCCTGGAGAGTAAAAAAATGCCTATTTTGATTTCCCTTGCAGCCAGAGGTGGCTGTTTCCTGTGGGTGCTTTCAGATTGGCAGACTTTATGTGTGTGGGAGCAGAGGGTTGTAGAAAGGGTCTGTTGCAAAGCAGAGATTAATAGGCATACTCCTTTTTTTCCCCCTAAGAACTACCTCCTGTTTGCATGCAAGTAATCTTACGGAGTCTGAATAGGAAGTGGAAGGTGACAGATAAGCTGGGACTTCTCCAAGTGGTTATGTGGGGAGAAATAGTTTTTGTATTCTTAAGAATTCTCTCTGGTTGGTGGTGGAGGTGAAACAGGGTAGACAGTGATTGCTTGTTTCTCGTGTTTGAGAAGAAGGGAGCAAAGGAAGTGATAATTGTCTCAGATACCAAAGACTTGTCATCAGAAGTTCCTACAAGTAGGAAATGGAATACATCAGGAAGGTGTGGGCTTTCATGCTTTAGCTTGTGGGATGTCTGGACACCATCTGTACTCTTAAAAAGAGATAGGGTATTCTTAAGAATTCTCTCTGGTTGGTGGTGGAGGTGAAACAGGGTAGACAGTGATTGCTTGTTTCTCGTGTTTGAGAAGAAAGGAGCAAAGGAAGTGATAATTGTCTCAGATACCAAAGACTTGTCATCAGAAGTTCCTACAAGTAGGAAATGGAATACATCAGGAAGGTGTGGGCTTTCATGCTTTAGCTTGTGGGATGTCTGGACACCATCTGTACTCTTAAAAAGAGATAGGGAATAATATTTAGCAGGAGCTGAATTATGCCAGTAAAATACACCCAGTCAAACTCTTCAGGTTATTCCAATGTAAACCAAAATTTTCAGCTGAGGATTTGAGAACTTTCTGCATTATTGGTAGTAAGTATTAGAGATGGATTCTCTCTGTAATATTTTGTAGGTTACAATAAGTAGTACTGTTGCTCTGTTTTTCTACTAGGTAATGAAAAGCACAGTATTCAAGTTGCTTCTCAACGAGAAGGTGGTGAACCTACACTACAAGACATGGCTGTACTTATTGAACAAGTCACTGGAGTTCCAGTTCCTTTCCAGAAACTGATATATAAAGGTAACTTATAAATCTGCCGTGTTTCATATAGATTATAAGCTTTCATCAGGTGTCCATGTTTTCAATGTCTTCAAAAAGACATTCTTGTGCCACTAACTGTACTTAAACTGTTTTTTCCTCTCTTGTTCTTCTCATTTAGGAAAGTCTCTAAAAGAATTGGAACAACCATTATCAGCACTTGGTGTTAAAAATGGTTGCAAAGTCATGTTGATTGGGAAAAGGGTAAGCATTGCTTTTGGACCTTTTTTCCCCTTAAACTGTCATCACTTTTGTCACTAACTCAGATGCTGAACGCAGAAACAAGCTGGAGCATTAACTTAGTTTTGTATACCTATCCACAAAGTTGAGTTCAGTCTCATGTTACACTGCAAATAACTGCAGTTTGTACTTTTCTGAAATTACATTATTGACTGGCTTCTGCTTTACATTATTGACAGGACTCTGTCATCTGTTCATCTGTGGTCAGTGCTCATGAACTTTCTGTGCACTGATAACCTTATCTGGTCTTCTTATTTTTCTGGTTAAAAAAAAACTTTCCCAATTGTAGCTACTGAGTCTTGATCATCTGGGTTATTTCTGGTGAAATGATTTGTGGCTGGCTTTGCAACTTGAGGATGAGATAATAATCTTATCATGTAAATATTACCTATACTTTAGAAATGGTAAGTTGACAAAAAAAATTGCACTTTTCCTTTTTCCTTCAAAGTAATCTCATTAAATGTGTTTATATACATTGCTGATTTAAATATATTTGTAATAAAGCTTTGAAAGAGGCTTATTTGGTAGTTACTGAAATATGGAAAGAATATCCACAGTGTAGTGTGTATTCTAAACCCTCAGAAGCCTTTATGTCTGTATCAGCACTGCTGCTTTTTAGCTGCACTGTATCTTTATTTGTTCCTTAGTTGTGAATGTTGTACTTTTGAATACACAGAATAGTCCAGAAGAAGAGGCTGAATTAAAGAAGTTAAAAGATTTGGAGAAGTCAGTGGAGCAAATAGCTAATAAGTTAGAGGAAGTTAATAAAGAGTTCACAAGTATCCAGAAGGTATGCCAGTTTTGTATCACTTTATATCTTTGCAAAGCAGTTTTGTAGGTATTTCTATGTAAAAAAACCCAAACAAAACAGTTTGGAGGTTTTGAGTAGTTAGTAATAGGCTGCCCCTCCTAAATGTCCAAAAGTCAGTAATAATTCTTAGTGAATTCCAAATGCCATTTATGAGTTTGCAAAATAGAGACATGGCACTGTTTGGAAAAGTAAATATTGTTTCATATGGGATAAGTTACATTCTATATATCTGGGAAAACTTAGAGTTCTCCAAAGTCCAAAGAAGAAGGTCTATTACATGTTTATCATTTTAGTAAACATAACAGATCCTACATTTACCATGTCAAGAATTGATAAAATACAGAAGAATACAGATTAAGATTGGAGTCCCTATCATGCTTGAAAATACAGAAATAGTAAAAGATGTTTTCTGCTGTTGTGGATTGACACATTTTCTAAGGTGAGTATTGTGTAGGGTATAGGATAATTTTGTTTTTTCTTCTTCAGGGATTTTTAGCAAAGGATCTCCAAGCAGAAGCACTAAAACAGCTGGACAAGAGGATTAAAGGAACTGCAGAGCAGTTCATGAAGACCCTTGAACAGATTGATGCCATTGTAAGTAACTAAGACCACAGAAGAGGGTCAAATCCCAACAGAAACTTATTTGATATTTTAACGTACTAAGAAATTTATTTTTAGCTCTCCAAGTGCTTCACAGTCATTAATGGATCATAACCTTACATTACATTTCCAGAGTATAATATACATCTTCCTGTATGATGCAGTAGCTGAGAGCTAGATTAGAATAAAGGTCTTGTACAGAGATAAATAGAAAATTGTCCCAACCAGGGTATTTCCCTACTCTGTTTCTCTGTCTGCTGGTCATTCTCTGTAAGCATCATTATATAATTATGTTGCATACCAAGATCATAATGCTCTTGGAAAAATGCTGCTTTTCTGTGGTAGTGGTGTCTCCTCCTTGATACAGTGACATTTTATTGGATTTTTTTTTTCAGATAATATGTCATGCAAATACCTATAACTGGTGAAACAAATGTAATTTAATTTGATGGACTTTTTGTAAAAGTTCAGCAGTGGACTAAATCAGAGTAATAATTTGAACTGGCCATCATCAAATGCTGTGTAATACAGATGTGTTCCTGGGAATGGTGGGAAGCTTACTAACTAATTTCCTGCTTTTGTATTGTGAGCCTAAGATGGTAACATAGTCTTTGCTGCTTGTTATAGCCAACAGTTCTAAATACTTTTTTTAAAATTTGCTTTATTCTAAGTATTTTGAAGTTTTCAAATTTCTTTTTCCTTTTGTGTCTCATATAAAAGAATACTGTGCTGTCAGTTACTGAATGCTGTCAGACATAAAGACTTCATATAACTGATTTCTGCTTGGAGCGGCAGATTTACTACCTGTTGTCATGAAAATGTCAATAAGGTGACAACATCAGCTGTCTCAGTTGGATGGAGTTAAAGCTTATTTCTGATCCTTTCAAGTTTTGATACCAAATCCTATTTGGAAAAAATCTCAGTACTTGTATTCTGGTGTGCAGTTCTGGAACCCAGCAGGCGGCCTTATGAAACTGTTTCACTGCTTCCTGAATAATCCAAACTCAATTTCCCAATTTTTCTTTTAATTCTGTTATTCTTTGTGTGGTTTAAACAGAAAGCATGCTGTGATCTATCTCCTCATCCAAAATACTCTAAATAGTACTGGACAAGGGATATTAGGTCTAGTACAATGTTTTAGAAGACTTACAATCAGTGACTTGGTGTTTAGGTTTGGGAAATAATGGAGTCCCTGTACTTTGTTTCTTGAGAAAGTGGAGCAGCCACAGCTAAGACTAATTTTAATTAATTTCTTTCAAAATACGTAGTAATTGTTTGTTGCTTTATTGTATAAGAGCCTATGACATTGAAAGTCTTTTTTTTTTCTTTTAAAGAAGTAAGGGTTTGGATTGCCAGTGATTGCAGTTACATTGCACATATTTGTTTATTTTAATATACAAAGCTGGCTGTGAGATCTGTCTTGAAAACTGGACTAATGTGCAATCTTGCAGATGAAATACATGTAGGTGGGTGGAATGTTTACATATAATGTGGGAGTTCAGAGTGCTGGTATCACAGCACGTCAGATGAACAGGCCACCATCTGTAACTTATTGAGGCAGCACTCAGCTGTACTGTGGTTGTGCACTGTATGGAGCCATCAGTACAGACTGGTAGTGAGGGATGTGTATGAGCAATAAATGAGTTCCACTGGAGTGAAAAATGGCAAATAGAAATGCAAAGCAGTAAAGTATTTTGTCTTATTGTAGAATTGGTTTATACAAGTAATTAGCATTCTTTTCAGCAGCCAAGTTAAAAGCTAGTTGTGACACATCTGTTAAATGCTGTTGGACATGTAGAGGTGCTGTTGATTGAGTCAACAGCATGTTAAAAAACTCAGAGGGGAAAAATGTGACTGACTGAGAAGAATGGATGATGCATTGTAGTAGTCAAACATACCAGCAAGCTCATACTATAAATGTTCCAGCTTTTTTCTTTGGCAGAATCATCACAGCTCATTAAGGTGGCTCAGCTGCTGCCTGTTATTTGGATCACTCAAAACTATACAGCTTGATGCAAAATGAGATTTGGTTGGTTACAGAGAGATAAGGGTGAGGAAGCCTGCATATTGTTTTCTTTCTATTCTAGAAGTATCACTTACTGGTAGCAGACAAGCTCATTAATTAGAGGAGCTGAGTTTGGAACTAAGTACTTTTACTAGACACCATGTATTCAAGAATTGTGAATTTAAAAGATGGGATTTGGAAGGTGGAGAAGTAATTTTATAGTCATACAGTAGAGGGTGTGAGAAAAAAAATACAGTGTTGTCACTGCCAGAGATGTGAAAGAAAAGTCATGAAGGATGCTTTTGGGTAGAGCATCTGAAACTTAAGCATTGTAACATAAATGTATTTAAACAGCTACTGCTTTCACTGCATCTTACAAAGTTTTAATTTGTCTGACACAGTCAGGCATTGCCATAAGCCACAGATCTTAGAAGTTTTCTTCAGGAAGAGTGCAGTTGAGTATTGTTCAATACTTGAAGATTTGTGTGTGTGCATTCACAGATGTGCTATTTATTTAGTTAAACATAAGTTAAAACAATTGGTCCAGGAATAGAAGTCGAAACACACTATTTATTACAAATCATGGTGAGAAGAATACAGGAAATACTTTACTTGGTCATCTGGATCAGGTTTTTAAATATCTGAAAGGCTTTTTCAAAAAAAAGCAAAGTTTTTCGGAGATCAGTAGGAAGAATTGAATCCACAGTCATGACAGTATGTACCTGTGAACCAGCTCTGATTTAATGAATGTTTTCACCAATATTGCAGTGTGAGTACTCACTTTGTCCTCAAGATGGTTTCCTATTAAATGGCAGATTTTTTAATCTAGAAAGACAATATTGCAGAGAACAGATTGTTCTAGGAATTGAAAAAAGCTTTCTCTTCTGAAATACCAGTCACTGATTTTGTTAACATAAATTCACAACAAATCTGTTAAATTGCATCTATCAATATTGAGGACATGGATGGTGCTACTGACTCATAGTTATGCTCTGGTGGCACATCCTCCTTTCCTGAAGATTTTTAAAAATTGTAGTTCCTCTGTAGGACTTACTTAAATTAACAAGCAGTTCTGATGAAATTTAACTGTTTCCTTGTCTCTGCTATACTTGTCACTGGATAAATCCATACAAAATTAACATTTCAAGGATTAAAAGAAAGAAGTATTCTGAAAAAAACCATCACTGTTCCTGTAACAAACATTTTCCAGACATCTGGGGAGTTTCTCCATTTACAATAAGATGAGATCTTATTACTAAACTTTTTGAATTTATCTGAATCAATAAAAATGTGGTAAGCATTTCTTGCTATAATTCTTTAGTCTCTTAGCATGGGTTGTAAACATGAAATCAGACCTTCAGAGCAAGGTATTTCTAAAGCTCAAGGAGCATTGTCACATAAAAGGGGAGGTTTTTTCCAGCCCTTTCTGTTTGATTGGTGTGTCAGTGCCCCAGGTTAACTGAGACCCTTGTGCCCCACCAGTCTGTCAGAGTCCTGTTAGCCTTCCCTGAGCAGCCCACTTGATGTGAGGGTGGTTCAGCTGACTTGCTTGGGGTCACATGCAAACAGAGAGGCCCCTCCTGGACCTCCACACCTTTAACTGCTGTGTTGGTGCCCCAGGCAAGAACCAGGGACACAACAGCATAAGAGGAACCCCCTCCTGGGTATCCACAGTCAATCCACAGTCATTACCTGCTGCCAGTGACTGTAAGTGCCCTTGAAGGACTCACTTTACCAGTTTATGGAATAGCCCTCCTTTATTAATACAGTAGAAAATTCTGACAGGATTGCTGGTGTACAACGTACTTAAAGCAATATACTAACCAGCTCTAATCCCCAATAATGGAGTCTCTCCTTTTTTTATGCCATTTTTAACTTACTCTTATACTGTTTGTACGTTTAGGTGGAGCTAGAGTGACTCTAGTCATGCATCATGTTCAGTGGGGGGTGGTTGTACTTTGGAGGTTGGTAATGTCAGTATTACATCTGAGGTGACCTTTGAGGCCAGAGCTATACATTAGTATAGCATCCAAGGCAAACTTTGGAATGGAGGTGGGCATCTGTGATTTTGCCACAGTTGCTGGCTCAACAGCAGGAAATCTTTTTCCTTCCTTGGGTGACAGCTGTTGCATGGCTTATCAGCTACAAGGCATCACCATGTTCCCCCTCTTGCAGGATTTGGACAGACCCTGACCATGGTGTCTGCACTTCACCCTCTCTTTAGACCCCCTTAGTGTTTATTTGTGGGAAGTCGGGCATGCTGACTGCATTCCATCCAGGGAGCAGCAACCACATTTTCTCCCTATCATTTTCCATATTGTTATATCTGGGTTGGTAACTTTCCACCCTGCTCCATCCTCCACTTCATCCCCCCTTGGACAGTTTTTTGTAACTTTCCTACCAAGTTTCAGTAATGGAGACTGGGTTGTAGCTTTCTACTCCAGCCATCATGCTGTTAGGGCTCAAGAGGGAAACACCAGTGAAATACCTTGGAGGAGATAAGGAGTGTTCCTGTAGGGAGGTGACACAACCCACAGCTCAGCTGAAGTGACTCACACAGCATGGGCAACAAACAGGGAGAGTGGAATCCGTTTGTCTGAACAATTAAAGAAAAGAGCAAATTTTTTTTTCTTTGTTTGTATTTTGATTTTTACAAAAGTTTATGTATCTAAACTTCCCAGCTGTGCTCACATTTTGGCTGAAATGAAACAGATTAGGTTAGGGAAACCTGTGTTCTTGGTCTGGAGTTAGGGTGGAAAGTAAAAAGTAAACTTGTGAGAAACTCCCAAGATTTTTATGCATTTTCATCAGTGAGAACACAGTGTTTTTAAGAATGTTCACATAAACTTTATATAATGATAATCATCTTTACAGGTGTTTTACCTGTTAAGAAAAAAATCATAAACCTGAGCACCATTCCTCAGCAGCACTCCAATTTCACATAGCTTGAAAAGGACAAAGCATGTAACACTTGCCAGGATGACATACATGAATGTAATGGGTGGTAGGAGTTCAGAAAATGATGCAGTTGGAATGAAATTAAAAGCTGACATTGTGTAAAACTTCACATCTGTTGCCTTCCATGAGTACATTGCAGGGATGATCAGATGTACAGCTTAGACTGGCAATGGCTGCATTACTAATGATGCATTCCAATGATGGCAAGTGATTGAGTGAATGTATTTGTAAGAAAGTTGTTCATGTTATAATCTCTGAAAAAGCTCTGAAGAACAGTTAACACACACCACAGAAAAAAGCAGTGTGTGTAGTCTGTTGCTGTATGTTCCCCAAAGACACATGGTAGATTTGCTAGCTCAGTTATTTGCAGTCAGCATGCTGCATCCCTGGCTTTTTAATAACTTTTTCTTTTATATTCTTTCCTGTGTAATAATCCTTACTGAGCAGGCATGACATTTTCAGGATGCCTATTCAGAGGATTCTTTGATAATTCCAGTTTTTGCTGTAAGTCTAATACGTTCATTTCAGCATTAACCTGCATCAACTTGTTTGCTTATTTTACTGCAGAATCTGCCAGAGAATTTCAGTGACTGCAAACTGAAAAAGAAGGGGTTAGTGAAGAGGGTCCAGGTGAGTTTTCTTGGTTTGTTTTTGGTGGGTTTTCTTCCTTTTTTTTTTTTCTTCCATAAATGCTGGGCACTTGTATACCAAAAATTTGTGAAAATTAGCTGTTTAGATTTTTTCAGTGCTTGTTCTTACATTGGTATTTTGTATGACCTCCCTTTGAGAGGTATTTAATAGCTTTATAAAATAGCACACAAAATACAGATTTTCATAGGTCATGCTGGTTTTGGACAGTATTTGTCATTTATATTAATGGTTTATCTTATGGCTGCCTGACAATGTGAAGTAATCCTGATAACTTGTAAAGACAATGGGATTGATCATTCCTCCTTTTTTGAATGTTGATGGACTGGAGTAATGACTGAGGTCTGGGCACAAGGATGCAGTTAACTGTAACTCCTGCTGACCTGCTCCTGACCTTGCCAGCGGTGTTCTTTGGAAAATACAGCTTATACTGCAATGAACCAACTTTTTTTAGAGAGTAGGTCTTTAAGATCTGTACAGCAGAGTAGTTCTGCTGGGAATGGAGGTTTAATTGCTTTGCTATGGTATGATGTTTGTAAATTCCTAGGCATTGTCTTCTTAGACACCTTGAACTAAAGGTTTGTTAATATATACTGGAATTCAGCTCCCTCCACTCAAACTTACATAAATGAATGGTAATGCTATTTGTATACTGTTTTTATTTGTGTTGTTCTAGCTTTAGTGCCAGGTTGGGCTCCTAAAAATTGTTCTTGAAAGTACCTTGCATTCATATATAGAGTTGAATGATTTTGTGTTTTACTGTAACCTTATTAAATACGTCCCACTGATGTTTCACAAGTTTTTTAGAATAGCCATCTATTGTAGAGGAAGGCCCACCAAGAAGTACTTTATAGGAGAAATGGTCTTAGTTACAGCTTTAGGGACAAGGCACTTTTTACTCAGTTATTGAGATAACCTCAGGTAAGGGAAATGGAAATTAAGGTGGTTGCTGGTGTGGCTGTGTTATGTGGGGGTTTTGAACAGTCTTGATTCCATGTGCCTAACCAAGCCAGCAAAACTTGTAATGGACTGGTGGCTGTCAGCTTTGTGGAAGCTACTGGATCTCCACTCTTGGGGGAAGTTACAGCAGAAGTAAGTGGGGTTTTTTTTAAGAACTGCTGCTAAAGCATAAAATGGATTCTGTTGAGCAGAGATCAGAATTATTTATGTGCTTTTATAGGCACAGCATTATGCAGCTGTGGGTTATGAACCCTTTGAAGACTCCAGAATAATCCTAAGGGGTTTCAGACCAGAGCTGTCAACAGTTTGTTTTTCCAGAGCAAGAACAAGAAAACAGTGCCAAGATATGTTTATTATTCTTAAGCAGCCATGAAAGCAAGGGGGAGCTATTAACTGCCTTCTACTGCTGGCAGTCACACATCTTCCAGGGTGGGAAGATAAATATGAAAGCCAGCAACTGCAGTTGTTACCACCTTCACTTTTTCATCACTCAAGTTCTTAGAGACATGAGTTGATGACAGCTCAAGGGATTGGTTGGAAACAGATGATTCAAAGCGATGTGATGGTTGAGGAACAGTCATATGGCACAACAGTTTGCTGCTCTAGAAGGAAAGTGCTTTCTTACTGTCATTTTAATGTAAATAACATGAAATGTCTGGTTTGACTGTCACAGTCTGGTGCAGACATAGCAAAAACAAAGGCAGGGCATGAATAGCTGATGGGAAAATCTTTCTCAGGAAGTGCAGTGTACTTGCATAGCTTGGGGTTGGCCTAAAACAGTTCATTGGCTTAAAGTGCTGGCATGTTGAGTTGTGTACAGGCTGAGCAAAGTGACCAGGGGCTGCTGGCTGCCAGTTGCTCTCTGTGTGTTACTCCACTTGTGAGAATTCATGGGCAGGTTCTAAGTAAGTGTAAGGTGCTGTGGACTGCCCTTTTTGGAATGGAGCCTTCTGTCTTTTGAGGAACACCAGCTACTGATGAAGATGAAGGTTCAATGGGGCCTTGTAGTCTTAAGAAGTAGAAAAGGTCTTGGTTTAATAAAAGCTTGTTTTAAATTTGACTGAGCAGGTTTGTCCCTCCCAGCCTTGGCCTCTGAAGTATGTGCTTTAGAAAGGATCTTAGAAGTCATGTTCCAAACTGAATGAAGCACTAACTTGTCTCAACCTTTGTGTTTCCTGTTGTTGTTTATGAACATTGGATCAACTGAAAATACGTCAGCATCAGGCCTGGTGATGGTGGGCAGCCATGCTATTATCCTTATTAGCCTTATCCAATGTCATGTTTCTGTTGGATTCTGGGTAAATGCAGGTGTGCATAAGCTATTACCAAAACAACTGGAAAGTGGTTGTTGAGTTGACATTTTCAAATTCACTATAGAAGCTGAACTTCCAGTTCTTCAGACACACCTCCCAGTGCCAAATTGTGTATCCAATAACATTTGTTTGTTTTTTATTCTCAGGTTTTTCTTGCCCAGTGTGATACCATTGAAGGGAATATTGGTCAAGAAATGGACAAGCTACAGTCAAAGAATTTGGCACTGGCAGAATGAGGCATCGCCTTACATAATTAGGAAACATAATTGCTCTATGAGCAAGAAGAAAAGTTTGCTCTTTGTTTTGGAGCACATATCCAGCTTCCTTTTTTTTTTTTT
>VZRH01007157.1:190101-258941 GCA_013397555.1 Urocynchramus pylzowi
TTACACGGTTGTGTTGCACACCGTGCACTGGACCAGGTTGTCCAGAGAGGGTGTGGAGTCTTCCTCACTGGAAATATTAAAGAACCATCTGGACACAGTCCTGTGCCAGGCAGGTTGGACCAGATGACGCACTGTGATGCCTTCCAACCTGACCCACCCTGTGATTCTGTGTTTTTTAGATCTGGACTTAGGGGATGTAATGTTTATTATTTTTTACTTATTTGGGTGCTTTGGCGTGAGGGGTGGGGTACGTTTCAGGCAGCTTATTCAGAGCCGTGTCCCACAGCTGAACTGCTGTGTCTGTCGAGCTCTGCTGGTGCTCCAAAAGATGAACTAAGGAACATCCCGAGGAAGGCGACGAAGAAGACGGATCCATTATTATNCTTCCTCCTCCGGCGCGCTCCCGGCAGCGTCACCGCTCGCGCCGGTCCCGCCCTTGCGCGCCGGGGGAAGATGGCGGCGGCCGGGGCGGGCGCGGGGCGGAAGCAGGTGCGGCAGGAGGAGCTGCGGCGCCTCATGAGGGAGAAGCAGCGCCAGAACGCCGGCAAGAAGCGCATCGACTCGCCCTTCGCCAAATATCCTCGGCACCGGGCTCCCTAGAGCTCGGCAAGGAGGCCGGGAGGGATGGGTGGAGGGAGGGGTCCGCGCCCCGCACGGTGCTTCCCTTAACGCGGCCGACACGTACAACAGCCTGGGGCACCTGAGCTGCTCCCTGTGCAACGCGCCCGTGAAGGGCGAGCTGCTGTGGCAGACCCACGTCCTGGGCAAGCAGCACCGGGAGGTGAGCGGCGGAGCGGAGGGTGCGGCTCTCGCCGGGCTTTGTTGTTCGGGAGCACCGGGACAGCCCTGGGGCAGGGGAGGGGCTGGGGAGCGGGGCCTGGCCTTCGCTGCTCCTGGCTCTGTGCGGCAGCGGGAGCAGCGGAGCGCCCGCCGGCCTGAGGGTGGGTGGGAGCCAGCCTGGCTCTTCCGTCTGGCTTCTGTTCTCTTCAAGCCCATGCGGGGGTTGAAAAGCCAGCCCTTAAAAAGGGGGTGCCGTGTCGTACAGGGGTCCGCTCCTCCGGTGAAGCAGTGTCCACCTTAGCGACATTTGCCTGTCACTTGTCTGCAGCTCGGACTTGGAACCTCCCCACTCCCCCTTCCCGGCCTTGCTTGCGGACCTGTGCGCTGTCAAGTGACAGCTTACGCGGGGTTGAGAAAATACACCTTTTTTTTTTTCTTTTTTCTTTTTTTTTTTGTAAATCAGTAGTAAATATGAAGAACTTGTAAAGCAAGTCAGGGAGTTTGTAACTTGGATACGACCCTTTTTTTTTTTTTTTTATCCTTTTAAGTTCTGCTGCTATTTCTTAGCAAAGACTGAAAGACTGTTTAATTTTACAAGTACTCAGGAAAAGACCAAAGGAATGGAGGGGTTCCAGTTCATTGCCTGCATTCAGACTAGATGACTGTGGCAAGGCAGGGTGATGTCTTTCATGCTGTTAATATGCTGTGTTTTAATTTTAAACCACTTAATATTCCAGGACCTTAGAATAAATCCAGCCTTCCTGCTCTTTTCTCCAGTGCCTTACTGCTTTCAGTGTCACTACTCTGTCTTTTCTTTCTTACTGGTACAGCCTCCCTTGTGTGAGTGTCAGTTCCTCTTCCTCCATGTCGCATCATCCCAGAGGCTGGCAGAAACACTGGTCTTTGTTTTGGTACCTGTGGTGTCTGTGTCAGTGATATTGTTCTAGAAAGGAGTTTGCTCACTTTGATGAGCTGTTGTAAAAGCTCTGTATTTTAAACTGCAACCCAGAAGTTACTGCTAGTAACGTGTCTCGAATTTTTATTTCTTTACAGAGAGTTGCAGAATTAAAAGGCACAAAGCAGACAGCCACTGGCTCAGCTGCAGGCACATCGTCTCATCCTGTCAAGAGAAAAACAGTTGAGACAGAAAATACAGACCTAAAGAGAGTAAAAGGTAATGAGAGAAAAATGCTTGCCAGAATCCATCCATTTTACATCTTAAATGTTTTTGGTTTGTTTTGTTCCTGTGGAAGTGAGTATGAATACACCAGACTGTTCAGTTAATGTCAGGCCATTGCTGCTGAAAAGGGGAAATGTTTGCTTGCTCTTTTTCTGTGAGTTCTGTGTCAGGAGAAAACTGTGCTTTTGGAAGTTTACCTGGTTTTCTTCTGGGTTATTGGGTTAAATTAGGTCATGGAACTGTGGGCTTGACCCAAATAGACTGAGAAGCAGTGTAAATGAAGCAGTAGGAACACTTGCCTAGAGGTGGTGTTATTCCTTTTCAATGAATCAAGTCACTGGTTTTCCTCAAACCATGCACCAAAGTTCTTGCCATAGGAAAGACAGTTATTTTTTTTTCCCGTGGTGCTACCAGACATGTAAATATATGAGATATGCTAAATGCATATGCATTTGGAGACTTGGTCCTGTCATAGAAGTCAGGGGGATGTTTCTTTTAAAAGCATAGATTTTATGAAGTAACTCTTGGCTGTTGTACAGGTACAGAAGAAAAGCCACACTCGTCTTCATCAGGGTAAGTAGATCTTGTTATTATGTGTGAATTTTTTCTAACTGCCAGTGGCTGCATTCTCATCCAGCTCTTCCTAGTCTCTGCCTCCTAGACAGGGCAAAGGTTCAGAGAGTCAGCAGATCCCTGCTTCTGCCTGTTCTCTGACAGAGTTGTATATTCCTGAGCATGGCAGCATCTTCCTGGGTGGAGATAATTGTACCAACTCTTAAGACTCCCTGAGAAAACAGGAATTCTTGTGCTGCCACTGACAGACTTTAAAGGATTGACATGTGGTGCTATTACACAGCTTGAACATAACTAGATTGTGGCATATACTCTAATAATGCTGACATCATACAGAAGAGGTGGCAGTCTGAAATTAAGACAAATTTTGAATGTATAATTAAATTATATTTATTAACAAAAACTACTAACAAATGATAGATCTTCATTAGGATGGGTTTTGTCACCTAAAATTCATGTAGGTGCATACGCTGCAGTTGAACTTGTATAAATATAGGACTGTGTTTGACTTCTAGGGGTTGGGTTAAGCATCTCAACTCCCCTAAAAATTTCTGATGGTATTCAGACATTTTTGTAGGATTGGTAGATGTCAGGTGACACCTGTGGGTCTCCTCTACACTTCACAGGATAAATTACTACCTTGCATAGCAGTAATTGCTGTTTCCTTGTAGGAATTTGAGTTTCTGTGCAAAATTAACACTTGAGAGGTTTGTCCATTTTTTAACTCGTTGGTATGATTAGTTTAAAATATAATGTGGAAAAATGTTAGGCTTGCAGGCTGCAGCTATTCCAGCAAATCTGTGTTTTCTCATTGCTGAGCCTGTGTGTCTGCTCTAAATTGCAGTCCTGGACAGCACTAGGTACCCAAAATAAGTAGCAAATTACTTAGTAGGTGGAAAAAGAATTACTTTAACCACCAGTCCAATTTGTTACGGGTTATTTTTATTAATGTGAATATGTAAATGGAAAAATGGATCTAGAATATGCTTTTAGAATTAACCTGGGCATTTCTGGGGAACTTAAAAGGAGAGCCCCAAGTGTGTGCTGCCTTCACACAGTGGCTGTGTTGGCAGCTGTGCAGTTCAGGGCACCGCTCAGAGTCTCCTGGCCTGCATGGCTCACAGAGAGACTGGGCTGCTGCTGCTGGACTCGAGTCATTGCTGTCAGGTTTCAAACAGTTGTGTTTGGGCTCTTTACCAGGTTGCCAGCAGATTTTTTTGATGAAGCAGAGCAAGACAGTGCCAGTGTCCAGCTTTCCAAGGGCCCAGGTCCCAGTTTATTGTCAGGGAATTACGATGATGACGATGATGATGAAGAGGAGGAACAAGAACAATTAAACAAATCTTCTGTTGTGCATAAAACTGAAATTCCACCTCCAACTCAAGAAGTAATAGCTAATTCTCTGCCTGCAGGTAATGCTGACTGAAATAGTAATTAGTAATTCTTAGTAATTAATAGTAGTTCTCTGTAAGGAGAAACTGTGATTTAACTGATGATGAAAGGTTTTTATTTCATTTTTCTAATTATTGCCATTAGGTGATGGTGAGGGTGTGTAATACTGGAAGTAGAGATAAACTAGCAAAGAATCTCCTTTTATTGTGTGGTGGTTGCTTATTGATTTTATGTTCTAGTTGTTTGAGGCTGCCAAGGGAAGTAACATCTGGCTGTTCTTCCCTTGATTCAGTAAGGTACTAACTGAAATTCCTGTCTAGTAGGAATTTTAGAAAATGCCTTTTTGTCATAGACTTCTGTCCTTTCCTATAGATTTTTTTGACACCCAAACTCCAGCTGCTCCTATAGTTTCCCATTCAGGATCCATACAGAAAGCAGAGATACAAGAGAAGGTAGTTGAAAGGTAAGCAGTCAAATCAAATATTGATAGTCTTAGCAATTGTAAATAAACATTTCTCTTCCAGGAAATAAAGACTGTGATCACTTAGAAATCTTAACTTACTGTTAGGTTGCATTCAAAATAGTTTGTATATATGTGAGTCTCAGGCATTATTTCAGACAGGTATCTTGCACCCTAGGGACAGGAGAAGAGATGGAGCAATGTCATACAGAATCTGTTTGACATCTCTTTGCAAATTTTAACACAGGGTACTGTGGGAGCTTCATGTCAACCACTGCTTTCCACTGTTAAAGGAAACTGCTTGTTGTGTGGTAATAGTTCAGCTCAATTGAGCATTCCTTCAGACAGTGCTTTCGTTTTTTTTTAAAAACTGTGCTGTTACAATGTTTGGATGTTCAGCACACTGGAAAAAGCAGTTTAAGAAGTATAAACTACAGCTCTTGTTTTAACAGTGAGATTTAAACCTTTCAGTGCAGTTCCTTCAAAGCAAGGAAAGACCAAGCCGAAGGAGGAGGTTTTGATGGTTGTAGATAGAACCAAGGGCTTAAAAATCTTCCTGTGTTTCTACATACTTGTGCAAAGGATTATGAATTTCGTTCTTTACTATTTTTAACTCTGCAATAAAGCAGATTGTAAAGTGTTAACTTGGGCTAATAGTAATCAAATATTTCAGGAAAGAAAACACAGCTGAAGCTTTGCCAGAAGGTTTCTTTGATGATCCTGAAGTGGATGCAAAAGTAAGTGATCTACTTGTTTTATGCTACTGGATTTATTTCTGCCAGTTGTAATGATTTTCTGAGTAGTAAGGATGCTTTTCCAGGTAGTCACTCATACTGGAATATAAGAAAATGACAGAACTATTTAGACTAGAATAGACTATTTCAGTTGGAAGTGACCTGCAATAATCATCTAGTCCAACTGCTTGAAAACTTCAGGGCTGAAAAGAAGCTAAAACTTGTTCTTAAGGGCTCTGTCCAAATGCCTTTTAAGCACTGACAGGCTTGGGGCGTTGGCCACCTCTCCAGGAAGGCTGTTCCAGTGATTGCCCACCCTCTTGGTAAAGAAATGCTTCCTGCTGCTCAGTCTGCTCCCCTGGTGCAGCTTTAAACATTCATTCTGTGTGAATTAGAAAACATGAAAAGGGATGGAAGGTGGCAGGAAGAGGTTGTTAAAGTCATCTCTTAGAAGATATTTTTGATTATGGTTCCTCTGTGACTCTTAAAGAAATGTCATTTGTTGGTTGGAATACTGAACTGAGATTTGGACAATCTACCTTTATTTCTGTGAGTCATCCCAGGAAAAGCAGTTCACTTAATTTGGACGTTCAGTTTTGCTTTGGAATTGGGGATATAACATTCTATAATAATTTTTGTGAGATCCTGCTGAAAAGTGTTGAGTCACTGTGTGGCTGATAGGGTGCATCCTGTTGGAATGAAAACAGCTCCATTATGGCACACGCTGTCATCAGTAGTACTGGTTACACCACAAGAGTGAACTTGGTCTTCAGCCCTCTTGTCTTTTACCACTTTGGGGTTTTATGATGCTCAGACAAGAAAAGAAATGTGAGTATTTAATGCTACCTTGTTCCTTAAAAAAATCCCCACAACTAAAAATCTTGAAATTGTGATCAAAAACATTCATACTTCCTTCAGCTTGCGCAGTGACAAATGATGACCAAAATAAACACTGGTATTTGAAATACAGACCTTTTTTTTGTTTTGTTTTGTAAAGTTTGCCACAGATTTGATGTGGCAGACTTTCTTGCTTTCTTTATTGAAATATAGTGATGTAGGCCTAAGTCTTTTTTGTTTTCTTTGAGTATAATTCCTTGTTCACACAGTGGAAGGCTGCTGGTGTATTTAAATGGCATTGTGAGGCCAAGCCATGACATCTAATTTGGAGACCTTCCAAATAATGCTTCTTCATGTTCAGTTAGTCCCACTGGCCCAGCTAACAAGCTTAGGTGTTTTATTTGCTCTGGCAAGACTTTTGGCACTACTCATGCCCACGTGTTGCCATATGTGAATAGTTTTGAATAATGATATTTTGAATATTGAAATATGTAGCTGAAAAAGCCATGCTTTGGCTGGTTTTTGTGTGGTGGTTTTGTTTGTTTGGTTTTGGGGGTTTTTTTGTGTCTAATTGAAATAGTAAATTTTTCAAATACTTAGTTTCATCATAAGTTGGGAATGCAGGAATGCCTAGCAGGAAAGGAGAACCTGCTTACATCTGTGAGGACACTGGTTAGTGACCTTTGTTCTGGTTATTGCCTCCACTGATAAATTTACAAGTGGCTACTTGTTCCACTGAATTGCTTGCAGAGGCTCTTCCTTTTAATCAGCCTTTTCTGAGTGTAACTAATACTCAGAGGAAGGAAAATGTTTGTGGCATCACTTATATTGAGGTGGCTGTGGTGGTTCTGTGTTGGAATCATACACAAAATAATTATTTGAAGAATTAACTGGGCATTTAAAAGGGAGAGTGGGCGTGAAAAATGCTTGTTATTTGCATCAGGTATTTGTAAAGCATATAAATTCTGGATTAGATAAATATTTCAGGAAAAATAATAACTTTAGTGTTTAAATTTATTGTAAGAAATACAAATAATTATGAATTACAAAAGACAACCACAATGCATAATAACACAGTACATACACATATGATAGAAATAATAACAGAACAGAAAAATGAAATGATGACTATTACTTCCCAGTATGAGTTTGCTTAGAAGCTTCTAATTTATTCTATGAACTTAATTCATACTACTTGATTTTGTATAATCACTCAGGAACAAAACACGCCAAACTGTTGTCTTTACTAAGGTGATGACTGACATGTCACCAAAAGAGCAGAATGAATAAAGGGAAAATAAAACTAATGCAAAAAGATGGTGTCATGACTTACTATGTTCAAGCTGCTTAGTTCTCCTAGCTATATAATTTCTACCCAGTCCTGAGTCAGGCATAATTTGTCCTCTAAAATACATTTTATGCCACATCTTCCAGTCTTGAATTGTGGAAGTTTCAATTACACAGGTAGACTACCTTGTTTATTTATTTGCATTAAAAGCACAATCTGGCTTTGATTACCTTGGCTGTAGATCTTAAACACATTCTTACCACTACTACTTTTTCAGACTCCATGTCTTAGTACTAAATGCCACCTACTACAGAATAAAAAGCTTTGCATGTCATTAAAATTGGTTTGTAGCTGTACAGTTTCTTCTGTTAGCCAACAAAATTAGACTAGATTTGAAATACAGTCAGGCTACCTAACACCAGCAGACTAGTGACTGAAAGGTTTGATACTTTATGTTATGCCAAAGGCAAGCAGTTCACTGCTTTTTGGCTTGTGAAATGGCTACTGTATGCAATTGTACAGGCAGCTTACAGAAGAATTTAATAGTTATCACCTGACACAGTGAAATGACAGACCATCAAATTCACTTTTGTTGCTCCAGACATTCCACACCAGCCGCTTTTAGTCAATAATTATTCTTTGATGCTGCAGTCATGGATGTTGTTTTAATCCAGGAGTAGAGTCAGATTTTTCTTCTGAAACCATTGTGCAGCTGCACTCTCTCACTCATATCCATTACTTAAACTGAAATACATCAACCAGACTTTTCTGATAACACCGCATAATTTTTACTGTTTCTCTTGGTTTTTTTTACAGTGTCCCAAAGATCATTAGACTTAAATTGTTAATTTATAAATTTTCATGTTCCTTAGGTGAGAAAAGTTGATGCTCCAAAGGATCAGATGGACAAAGAATGGGATGAATTTCAAAAGGCAATGCGACAGGTCAACACAGTAAGTAATGGAATCTATATTTATTGATTCTAAATACTATACACAATAAGGAAAACAACAGTTTCATGCAGCTCTGCAGAAGGGCTGACATCTGCATTTGTCAGCTGGTTGTTTCAATGCAGTGTGTGGTTAAATGCACTTTATAAATGAGCAAAGGGTTCCTTGTATTTTTCACTTAAATGAAATTAGGTTGAAAACTTTTAATCAAGATCCAGTCATATGTATCTAGTTACATTTGTTACACTGTATTTTATTTAAATACTATTTAGCTAGCATATACCTCAGATCAGCATCCTGTGTCCAAACAGGACACAATAGTGGGCTTTTCTTTAGCTCTATATTCATATTTTAACTTTTAAAAACACTACCCAATTGTCTGTCTTTTTTGAAAAGTATCTATAAAGTGTAGGTAACCTGGATTTCATGTTTAATTTAAATGTACTGGAAAGGAACTCCAAAATCTGGGAAGGTGACAAAAGAGTTTGAGACATGTAAATTGGCCAGTTTTTCTGGACTTCAGTTTTTCACTGTTTACCATTGCATGGAAAGTCTTCCTGCAGCAGGTGTTTATCTGTCCTTGTGTACAATTTAGAGATTACCTGGTGTTCTCAGTCTTCCCCTAGAGTATTTGCTATCCTTTTAATTATTTTAATTGTAAATAGTTGCTCATATGTCAACTGCTGAGAAAAGTGGTGCAGAAAAATGTATCATTGCTCATTTTAAAGCAGTCAGCACTATAAACAGAGCGAATGTTCATACAAAAGCGGTGGTGGATACATTTTGCTAGCATAAGCCATTCAGATAATTCTTCAGCTTAGGAGGAATCTTCTCAGTTATGCGTGGACCATTGATTGCATAGCATCTCCCAGACATTCAGATTTGAGAAAGTATATGCTGAAAAAAATAACAGGTTAGAAACACTTCGGGATCCAGTGGGAATATTCAAACAGTATTTTCAATAAGTGGTGTGTATTTAAGTCCCAAGCACTGGGATAGAGCTCCCGTTTCAGCCTCAGACTGTGGGTGTGTGTTGTTTGTTTATGCTCAGTTTCAAATCGTAGAGTATTGAAAATTTCCAAAGATTAACCCCAAAGCAGCCAAACTACTTTAGATTTTAAGAAAAAGCATTTCCATTTCAAATTAAACCAGACCATTTTTTTCCCTGTATTTGCCCTTGTAAAGATGGGAATATACATAGAGGAGATTGACACTAACTTCAGGTAGAGGGGAGCAGGGGAGGACACAGACATTGTAGGAGTGGAAGTGGAATTCAGGATGAAGGTGAAGTTTCTTGGTGCTTTTCTGGTTTAGATTTCAGAAGCAATAGTGGCAGAAGATGATGAGGAGGGACGACTAGATCGCCAGATTGGAGAAATTGATGAGCAGATGTAAGTAGATCAATTTTTCCTCAAATTCTCTGTTCTCTAGCAGTAATGGATTGCTCTTTGACTAGAGTGATGAAAACACTTTTAATCTGCGATACTACCTTTCATTAATCATCTGAGTATTTGAAGGACAGACTCCCTCAAATTGCAGAATGATACCTAATAAAGACATGGATTTTGATACAACGTTTTGTAACTTTCTCCAAAGAGAGAATGCACTGGAATCACTGAAAGTACACAAGGCAAATTCTTGGAACAAAGTGTCCCTCTTCCCCTGTTAAGTGGCTTAATGTCTTAATTTGTATTTCCCTGGGAATTTTGATTGATGTAGAATTTATGTGAACATTTTAAAGAAACATTTCCTGTACTGAAAATGTCCTGTCCTGTGGCAAACCCTCTTTAATTCTAGTAGAAGTTTACTTAAAGGTTTTGTGGAGTGATGCACTTCACTACATGAAACAGTTTGTTTGGTTTTGTTTTGCTGAAATGGTGGGTGTGGTGGTTGGATGGGCATTGGTTTAAACTCAAGTAACCTGTAGTACAGCTCAGTGGAACAGTTGGTTACCATTTTTGTGTAGCTCAACACACTGATATTGACAGTGATAATGGCAATGGTAGCTACTGAAAAGAAAGAGATGCAACAAAAAGAAGACACTAGAAATTAAAGCAACCCTTCAACCATCTGGGCAGATTTACATGCTGCACATAATCAGTGTATGGTAACAACAGCATTGGGTTCAAACTGAACTATTACAGGAATGTCTTTTAATAATGTTCATGTGATTCTGCAGAGGGCTTGAGCTAAACCGGCCTCTCTTTGAGGATTTCTTTTTCTCACTAGCTAAGGCTGCTGTAAGTACATAGAATCAAATTCAGAAATCTGTACACTATTTCAAGTTTGTTACTGTAATTATTTTTCCCCAAATTAAAGTTCCAAATACATTTTTAAAGATTTTCTGTAACTTTTGATTTCTGAGTGTATTCAAATGCAGGCTATTTCAAATTAAGTTGAAAATTAAATAAATTCCTTGGCTTTCAAATCTTCAGCTATGACTGCCTGTAAGAATCATATTGGTAATATGCCAGGGGAAACAGGATCGAGATAGTAACCCCTCCATGTTGACCCTTCTGAGCAAATAAGGATGAAAGGGGCAAAGGAGAATTTAAATCAGGCTGCTACTACTTGGCATTTTCAAAAAAATACCCTGTTTAAAGTGGCTAGAATGGTTATAAAAGACAATTCAAGGACAGAACTTTTAGGTAAATGGAAACCTGAAACTTTTGGACTGTGTTTACTTAAAATGTTCTGTTACAGCATAGAGGAAGCAGATAAAGAATCTGAACACTTTGTGCTGCTTTTTTGTTTCCAGAGATGCCACCACTAAATTATCAAAATTGATAATTGATGTCACACCTTTATCTCATGAAAACCATAAATGGAGCAAAGAATGGTGTTCCTTCTTGTGTGGAAGTGGATATTGGTTCTGTGCTTTTTGAAAAATGGTTTGTGACTGTATTGCAGTTGTTAAGTATTTGGATTAGATCTCATTGCTAGAGAATTGACCAAACCTCTCCTCTCCTCGGTCTGTTTTCACTTGATGAACACCAAGAAAGTGCACTAGCATCTTGAAAGCTTATTTCTTTTTCACTGATTAGAAGCTGTAAAGCTTCTTTATCCAAAGTTGTAGAAGCGAAATCCAGCTCTGGAGGTGATCACATGAATGTGGCAAGGGCCCAGATGTTAACAGGTGTTTCACTTTCCAACAGTGAATGCTACCGCCGTGTCGAGCTTTTGCGGAACCGCCAGGACGAGATGAAGGAGAAATTAAAGGAAGCCATGAGATTAAGAGCAGCACAAGAGAAAGAGGAGGAGGATGTTGGTAGTGAAGATGAAGAAGAACTGCAGGATTTGCTGTCACAAGACTGGCGGGTGAAAGGGGCTTTGTTGTAGCATTTCTGCAACATGGTTGACACTCTTTTTATCTGTGGTCTTACTTCCATTGTTAGAAGGGAGATTCTTTTGTTAAATATTTATTTAAAGAGGACCGTGAGGTAAAGAGCCAAGCTTATAAAAAAAAAATTTTGTAGATCTACAGTGGTGTATTACTTGTTGTAAAAATTGTATATTGCAAATGTTTTACAATACTGAATGCACCTTTCCTGTTAAAATGACTGGTTTCCTACTAGAAGTATTTTAATGGGATTAATAAATCTGTAAAGAATCTCTAGGCTTTTGGAAGCATTAGCTCAGTTTGGTAATTTTGAGAGTCGGCTTATTGTCTATAGAAGGGCCTAGTCTACAAATTTTTCACAGATTGAGGGTTTAGGGAAAGGAAAATATTATGCATTTATGTTTTCTTAAAATTTGTAGGTGCCCTTCTGTCCATTGCCCCAGGTCCCAATAAAATATGTACATTTTTTTAGGGTCTGTTACAGTTTCTTTGTGTATATAAGGACTAAGCTCAGAAATGCTGAGCCACAGCATCTCCACAGTGTATAGCCTGTAATGTGCCAGAGCACTGCTGAATATTTTTCTTTATAGTCTCCTGTTTTGCTTAGTGCAGCCATCATGTAGCATACCTCACACTTCTTGAACCAGAGGGATGAGAACACAGTGGTTACATATCTGCATCATTTAATGAAAGGGTGACAAAATGCCTGAGAGGAAGGTACTGCACTGGAAACTGAGGAGGTAAAATAATAACTGCAGATACTGGAAGTTTTCTTAAAATACTATCTTAGGCACAGAAAGCATCTAAAATTGATTCTGTTCTGATAAACACAGATTAGGTAAAACCAAGAACCAACAAACTTGACAAGACTGGGATATGGAAAGCAGAACTACCTTTGGTAAGTGTCTTTTTTTTAAAACTTTTTTTACTTTTGTGGAACTTCAAATATTTCAAATTTGCTGAGGACTTTTTAAAAATAAGAGGGATGTGTGTGGCTTGATTGATATCAAAAAGTAAAGTTGTTAAGAACAGGTTAACCTCTTTTTAATATTCTAGATTTAAAATGAGTGAGATTTTAAAGGAAGAATACAGGCTTTGTTCTTATGAAAGCATTCCAGTTACTTGCCTCAGAGATGGTTATCAACCAAGCAATAAAGATAGAACTAAACTTAGATGTTTGATTTGCCTGTTTTGGGGAAATATTTGATATGGCAGAAGCCCTTTCCTTATAGTGAGATGTTTTTTTATCACTCCCAATTTCCTGAGGTTCAGCTCTTCCTATTTATAAAGCTGTCAGAATTCAGGCAATGGTCCCTAGTGGTTTATTGCATCCACACTTTCCTGCTCACACGTGCTGGCTTACAGCTGTTAGTAAGAGGAAGCATAAGTAGCTGTTGCTGCTGAAATGTTTGATGTGACCCTGAAGTCTTACATAAATTAGGACTGTCCCTGAGATAGCAACATTCAAAGAGTATTGAAATACAGAATAAGAGAATATTGAAATAAATAATGAATGTTTGCACAAGTTAGAGAAAACTTAGTTGGACCAAAGCTAAAATCAAATGTCTTTGTATAGCATGAAACATTCAAACATCAGTGTCTAAGGTGCCTGTCATGCTGCAGTGAAAGATCTCTAGATCCATTTATCCCTGTAAAGAGAACTTCCAGCTGAGAGGGTGGTGCAGTATTAACAGTCTTTTTCAAAACAAACCAAAACACAGTCCCCCAATTTCCCTCTGAGAAAAGCTAAGTTAAGTTTCTGATTGTTCTGTTTATCTTTGCTTTTCACTGACCCCACTCAGCAAAGCACACAAGCTTGTTAACACGTAAACTTCAGAACCACTCTGCATTTGGCTTAATATCAGAGAAACAGATGTAATGAATGTGAGGTTACACTGAGCATCTTGAACATGCATGTTTTGACAGTATAAAAATGCTAATCTCTGAGTCTATAAATTACACTTCCTTTTTGTACATTTTTCTGTAATTTTACTTTCATCTTGCACATAAATCTGCAAATCATGGTTTCAACTGTGGATGAGTAGGAAATTAACTGAGCTTTAAAACAGTTCAGCTGTTTTAGTCCAGTTGCCTTCATCTTTAGAGGTATCTTGTGGTAAGAAGCTAAAGGCAGTGAATTTAGTTATAGTGCAGGGATCTTGAACATTCAAATCCAAACCAGTGCACCCCATTGTTATTAGGAGAAGATGGCAGGAATAAATGTCAGATCACTCATCATTCTACTTGTTCTCCTTGCATAACTTGCTGAAAGGGAAACATGGACCAGCCAGGGGGTGTGTGCATTGCTGGGGAAGTGACAGCATCCATCCCTCTTGGTTGTGTCTTGTTTAAGAGTTGGTGTTCTTTTCCTTGAAGGAATCTCACAGACCTCCAAATCGTGTTTTATCCGAGTTTTTTACAGCTTACTGCATACAACTGTACCTTTCTTCAGCATTTGAAACAAAGCTTTTAGAGAGCTTTGTGAAGATGATGGGAGTGTCTGTCCCTTGTGACCACTGACGTGCATGTGCCGTTGTGTCAAGAGGGCAAGAAATCACCCTGCTTTTTAGCAATGAAAGTAGCATGGCTATAAGAAAGAAGTATCCTAACCTCATTTAGTAGTCAAGCTAATTTATTAAGGGAAATAATCTCCTGTATCTTAGAAAAACATAGGGATAATTAGTTTGTAATCTTAACAATATCTTCAGTTTTAGAAAACAATTTTATGTACTTTTGATGAGCTACTCAGATAGATTATTAACCAAAGGAAATGGTTGTTTTTAAAAATATGTACTTAATTTCTTTCTCACTTCTTAACTTCCTTGAATTCTGTTTCTTAACAATAAAGATGAAAGTAATCCTGAAAACTAGCTCTGTCAATAACGACTATTAAAATTGAAATTTTAATTGGAATCAGGAAGACTATTTTAATTCTCTGATCTGCAGGACTTGCAGAAAACTGAAATACCGGATTTAGGGAGGAAGACATTTGTATTCCTTATTTACTCATATAATAATGAAAATTGTCCCAACTTAGGAACTGTGGAATTCCATACCACCAAAAAGTAGTTGAGATTCCCCAGCTCAGGTGGTTTTGGAGCTGGTAAGTGACTTCCAGGAGCAGAATGTGTGTGTCTGCATGTTTGAAATGGAGTTCCAGGGAGCAGCTCACCATAGCCACAGCTGCTGGTAGTGAGCTGTCCTCTGGCAAGGCAGGCAGTCACCAGTGGTAACTGCTGTGCTAACTTCCCTCCTGCCCTGAAGAAATAAGCTGCTGCTGTTGTGGCTTACATGTGGAACAAGGTCTGTGTTTGGTACAGAGGAGCCCAAAAGTGACTCTACAAAACCAACAAACCAAATAACAGCAAACCAATGTTCTCATTTGCTAACATGATTGTTTTTCCTCTGCTACAGCATTTCATTAAAAAATTTTCTTCAAATTGCAAATAGTGATTGAAAAGAACATTAACATTAGCTTTGGCCAAGCCCCCTGCCAATAAATTCAATTTGAGGAGAGACAAATTTTGCTTATTACATTCCACTATAATTAGATTCTCTGCATTTTATCATCTTAAAAACACTGAGCTAGAAATGAGAAAAGCTATATTGCTAAAATATTTTCAGCACTTAAAATACATTTTTTTCTTAGAAACCATAAAGGTTGCCCTAGAAAATCAGACATTCAGCCTGCATGAATCATGCTGTAGCTGTCATTAGAAACCACAGTGTGAGTATGTATTGTTACAGAAATTCCCTTTTGTTAGGTACCATCAAATTACTTTGACTCTTTAATTTCAGTTACTGTCATAAGACACATGCCAGTCTGCAGGGGGACAGAACACATGCATTGATGCAGAAACTGATTTAATCAACATTACTGCATTCCTTCCTGGAACCATGGAACTAAGTACACTTCAGTGCCAAGAAGGGCAGTGTGTACTTACATCCCTAGAAAGTGTTGCTCGGGCAAGAGATGGAAATCTCAGGTGTGAAGCAGTTTTTCAGTATCTGCCTTCATTTGATCTTCTGTTCATCAGTTCATTAGAATTATCCTGGCCTGATAGCTGGGAAAACAAATGCGAGCAGTTCCTTTGTGTAGACATCTAAACCAGGTCTTTCTTCCAAAAATACAGTGGAGGCTCTAATGCCTTGTACCATAGGTGGCTGCAGAAGTTACAGGGGATAGAAGAGATCTCTGTTCAAATCCCTCCTTTCGATGCTGTCCTTTGAACACACACTTTTGTGTCACCCAGTTGAGTAGCCTGACAATGACAGTCTTCCCTGCAGAAGCTGTGCCACTGTTGAGCCACTGGATCAGTGAACATTGTGACTTTTAGATAGTCATGACCCTCGCTTCAGAAGGGGAATACAAACTGTCCCAAGAATACAAACAGTGCTGAAATACATTCAGCTGGTATTAAGGCTGCGGAAGAAATTGGATTTTCAGACTGTTCTGGTGAAACCCAACAAACAGCACCTTGCCTGTGCAGCCTTCTGAGGCTGAGGCTCTTCCCAGGTGCCTCTGTTCATGGCACCAGTGAGACACTGCTGCTTCCTAGGAGCTTGACTGGCCCAAATGTGAACCTTGGGGCCCACAGATGCCCTCTGGCTATGCCTGAGAACAGAAAGCACTCTGTGTATTAGCAGAGGACTAACTTTGTTTGTTTATTTTCCTTCTGGTTCCAGCCAGCATTCATGCTGTCAATGTTTTTTTCACTTGAGAAACACAACAGAGCTGCTTGAATTCATTTGAGATGTTTCCAGAAACCTAATTCTAATTTGATGACGCAAAAGCTGCAGAATTTGTGCTGTCTTTCATCTGGAAACTCACATTTGTGTGGGCAGTGACCTTTTCACAGCGAGTACATGCTTCCTCTTATCTACCTTTGGGCATGAGTGGTTTACTTTTCTGTCTCGATTACTATTATTCTTTACCCTTTTATATTTTTCCTTTTTTCTTTACCACCTTGTCTTTGGTTTGTCCGTTTTGTATATTAAAGCTTTTAGGAGCTTTTTCTTGCCATTCAGAAATATTTTCCAACTAAAATAAGAAATTAAAATAAGCTTAGATTTTATCACATTTCTGCCTATATCTTTGCAAAATTCCTCTCAGAAGACTTCCTTCTTAGTCCATGTGTCTTTATTTTACCTCTCCTGATTCCTCACACAAATGTGCCCCTGCACTAGTTTGTTTAAATCTTTCAATTCTGCAAGGCACATGTGAATTATTCATGTGAAAGATGCCATACACCCCAGAGCTGCTGCTGCCCTTTGCCTGGCAGCTTTACTGGGAGAGCAAAGCTTTGACCTACTTAGTGTTGAGCTGCAATAACATTTTTTTTTTTAATTTACAGTAGCCAGGCTAGCCATAGAAATAGCTTTTGCTGTTGAAGAAATGAAGACTTATGGAGGTCTCTGCTGTGAAAGCAGCTTCAGCTCTCCTTTCAAGAATAAGAAGTTAAATACATTTTAAGTAATAAAAATGTATTTTAAGTAATAATAACAGAGAACTTCATCAAATTAGTATTACAGCCTATGGTTTTTCTGGCTAACTGTCAACATTGGGTAAGGCCTTCTGGGTGCTGGGGTGCAGTGAGCTGCTCTGTAAGGGTGCTCCTTGGCACCCTACATCATCAGGGGTTGTTCTGTGGCTGCATCTGTATTGAGAAGCTGTTGATTTCTACAGGTCTCCAAGTCCGCGTGCACGTCCTGGTTGTGCCCAGGTTCCAGGCTCAGACTCGAGAGCTGTCTGTACCCTGAGACCACGGGGAGTAGTCGTGGTGTGCCCCAAAAGCTCAGAGGGGGAAAGGAGGGCAAGCAGGACCCCAAGCTCAATCCCTGAAGGCAGGTAGAGATCTTTAACAGAGCAGGGAGATGGAGGCTGTACAGTCAGTCTTGTGTCATTAAGGATGCTGCTCTTGCACTGCCCAAAAGCTGCTTTCTCATGAGGCCAGAGCAGCACCTGTGACAGTACTGCCAGTGCCCTAAGAGCAGAGGTGGCCAGAGCACAGCCAGGAGTGCTGTCATGCAGCAACAGCTCGGGGCCAGCCCCTTCCTCTGGCTTGTGTGTCAAGAGAGAACTCGAGGCTGACTGCAGTGCTTCAGCAGATCCAAAGGAGGGTTTGAACAGCTGGAGCAGAGTGTCAGGGCAGGAGCAGACAGCTCCTGGGCCTGCTCAGCTCTCCAGTCCCCATCCTACTGCACTCTGCCGTGCTCCTCCCAGCTGCGGGGCTGGCTCCTGGCAGGGTGGGAGGTGCTGACTGGAAGCCTCGCACTGGGCAGTGCTGCTGGGAATATATTACGAAGGGCCTTAGTAATACAGTACTCAGCATCCAAGTTCATTCTTTGTTCCTGTTTTCCTTTCCTTTCAGTATCTGATCTATAGCTCAGTCTGGGAAAAGACCAGAGATACAAATCAGTGGCTGCTTCTAACATGAAGCCAAATTTGTCTTTTCTATGCAGTGTGAGAAGTTCTCAATGAGCAGCTTTGTTAAAAACCAAATCAAGTTTTGTAGAAATACTGCTTACTCTACTAATTGCACAATCTGGCTCCCTCTAGTCCTGAAGAGACTCATCGTGCCTGACAATGGGCTAACATCCTTACTAAAGTTGCCAGTCTTGCACAGATGTTACACTGTTTCCCAAAGAGCACTGGGACCTTAAGCGTGATGATATGAAACCTTTAATCATTAATTGAAAACAAGCAATTTCTCTGTGATCTTAGTTTGACAATCCATAAAATAGTGCTTCTTCAATGACAAGTTAGCAACTCGGTTACAAAGAACAAAGTTTCAACAACACAACAGTTGTATGCACAAAGCTACCACGTCTTTTTTTGTTTTTTAATCAGGAAAAAAATTTATTTATAAAAACGTCTCATTTAACTTACTGTCGAGTCTCTAGCTGAATACAGTGGTTTAGAACACTAACGGCCCATGCTTTTATACAGATTAGCCAAAGCATGAACATCAATGAAAATTAACCCCCAAAAATAACTTGTCTTTGCTTTATGTTATGAGCCACAACAGTGTTAAAACTGGAACAGTAATGAAAGCAACACAAGAGTTAGGAAGCACAGTTGCTTAAAGAGTAAAGGAAGTGTTTTCTTTTGATGTCTCAGAATAATAAGAAAGTTAGAAATGGCAGAAACTCCTCTGTAGATTAGTCCATAGAAAGCATTGTCTCATGGGGCTTTGGAAAAGTCCTGTCTGGTGGCTAATGCGCTAGGGCATGATGAGATACATTACAGAGCCCCCAGGCCAGTAACTTCTGAAGACAGCCTAAAATGTAGGAACAAAAATGAGGAAAAGAAAAGAAAAAAAAAAGGCAAAAAAAAAAAAGAAAAAGAAAAAAAATCTTCTCACTATTAAAAAAATACCACTTGAGTACAACCAGCATAGAACAGCATTTCAGTGCAGGCAAGTTTTCTCACACAGAGGTTGGCGTGGTTATTTTTTTTCCTTAAATGTCAATTATTGAAACAGTTACAATAGTCCAGAACAATTTTACAGCAGTTTTTGAGAGCTTTTAAATAGGTGTGGTACCTTGACATTATTCCCAGTTTTTCCTTCATTATATGCAACCAAAAAAAAAAAAAAAAAGAAGAAAAAAAGGAAGCCACAAACAAAAAAAACACAAAACCAAAAAAACCCCAACAAAACCAACCAAAAACCCCATTTGGATAAGTGCAAGTTGTAACAATGGCAGTTCTACAAATGTTTACAGTGACAAAACTTAGTGCAAAGGTGCTAAGGTGAAGAAAAGCCCACAGAATACAGAAATGACACAAAATACTGAGATAGTACTTAGCCCTATACAATAACACACTTTGAAATACCATGTTTTAAAAAGTATTGCATTTGCATTGTGTTTTTAGTTTATATTAAAATGCACTGAATACAGTTCAATTGTTAAAGCTTTGTGTCCAAGGAGTGCAGAGTGGATGAACATGGCGGGCTAATGGGATTCTGGATTTGGAAGTGGTGAGGAAAACAATATTGCATTACTGAGTTATGCAACAGAAATTAAAAAGAAGGTGGATGGACAAACATAAAATGCAGTTAAGAACTAGTTCCAACAGCTGGCAACCAGCCACTCCATTCCCCAGCTCTCTTGGCTTTGGCTGCCATTACCTGTCTCGTTTTAGTTAATCAGAACATTCTGAAGTGCTTGGTAAAGGGATGGGATCTGTCCAGGCAGCAGCCTTTGAATGACCTCTAGAATGCTACATGTTTTTCATGATTACCATACAACCTGACTGCATGATTAGTGGGGAGTTAAACAGGGATATATTTTGTAGAGAAACCTAAGAAAAAATGGTAATTTCGGCTGAGTAAAACATACACGAGAGGAAATACGAGATAGTGACGGCATCTGGTTTGTACCTGCTCTGAAGTGCTTACAGGAATATCTACTGTGTCGTATGTGTAAAACATCTGAGTGCAAGAGGAGGAGCCTGCTCTCTCTCTTTCTCTCCCTCCCTCCCTCCTTAAAGCAGAGTTCTTAAAATTACATTTTTCCAAAGCAGGGAAAAATGGTTGCACCCTTTAAAAGAATCATGTGGAAAGGCACAGGTACCTAGTATTTTTTCCTTAACTGTTTTACAGTCATTTTAATTTAGCAGTTTTTCTCAGACCAGAAAGCTTCATTTGTTGTATGCAGAAGTACCTGAAGTTGGTACCTCCTAACCGCCACCTCCTGCTCCTAGGCGGAGTTTGGGACGGGGGATGGGGGTCTCCAGGCCTTTTGGGAGCAGCAGAATGACTGAGGGGGCCAGCAGCGCTTCACAGGGCATTGCAGGGGCACTAGCGATCATCAGAAGTGCCGGATTTGCACGTTCGAGCAATAGAAAAAATACATCAGAGGTGCCAGTTTGCCATAAGGAATTGTTCTGCAGTTGGAGGGATCCCTGCAAGTGGATCTAAGTGTATTTTTATGCCGGGCAGCACTGCCGGAGCAGGACCCGGCTGTCACCATTTTGCCTCATTTACGTTTTCCCCCTTCTCTTCACTGTATCTCCCCTGCTGGGCTGGGGGCAGCCCTGCCTTGCTGAGGGGCTGCCGAGGGCCAGCCCTGGGCGCAGCCCCGTCGGAGGGACGGTGTCCGGGGAGGAAGAGCCCGGGCTGGCACCCGCTGGCTGTTGGAACTAGTTGGTAGGCGGTGCCTGGTGTTAGGTGTTATGGAGAGCGGAAGACGACTGGAGTCGGCAACAGTTAACACTAGCAATCGAACAGAAAAGAAAAGATGCCGTATTGTTTCCTTGATAACTAGGATCTACCACAGACTCTTGGCAGAGCTGGCAAAGCTTGCATTGTGTCTCATCCCTTCAATATGGAGCAAACTTCTGGCGGTCAGATTTCTTAACCCCGCTCGTCGAAGGAATTTTGGCAGTGTAAGCGGACAAACTCCCCGTGGCCCCCGCGGCGGCCGCGGCATTTAGTGCCAGGAGTGGGACAGTTTTCATGCCAAGCAGACTGGAGACAGGAACGGCATAGTGGGTGGTTGGCAGAGTTGGTAGGGGAGGGGGGGTACTGACGGTAGCGGCGGAGGCGGCCGCCAGCACGGCCATGGAGGTGGGGGTGGAGGTAGGGGTGGCAGACTGAGAGAGGTTCATGTTGAGGTCAACAGGGGTCGTGACGGAAGCGGTCTGGGTGCTGACTTTAGCCATCTCTAAGCTGCAAACGAAGAGAGGAAGAGGAACAAACAGGTTGGGAGGGTTCAGCCAGGGTGGTGGGGCCGGGAGAAGGAGGAGGAGGAGGAGGGAAGGAGGGAGGGAAGGACAGCAACCACGAAAGGGCAGGATCCAGGATTAGATCGGTGGACGAGGGGGACAGACGAGGGGGAGGGAGAAGGGGGAGAGAGAGAAAAAAAGGGAAAATGAGGGTCAAAGGAGGAACATGTTATGTGTTAAAGAAGAGAAATAACAAAAGGGTTTTCCATGATTTGATGGGGAAAACATTACTGAGACTCTAAAGTTCTTTCAGAACAGAAAAAAAAAAAAAAAAAAAAAAAAAGGAAGAGGGTATGGGGGTGTTGCTAGTTCATTTTGCATATGAAAAAAAAGAAATCTAAGGAATGCAGGTAATGGCAAAAAGATGGAAAAAATGAAACTCAAAAGAAAACTTAAAATAACTATGAAGTTTACTCCCCAGCACTGGTATGGTGAATTTTGCTTTTCAAAATAAGGGTATTTTTGAAAGGGGGACGCGGGGGGTTTTGGTAATTTTTTTTCAATTTGTCGGTTTTGTGACAAATAATACCTTTAGTCATTTTGCTAGGATGAGAGGAGACTGAGCAACAATTTGCTGCTTCCATTTAAGGCGTAAAGTTTTGGTTGTTTTGTTTTTTTGTTTTTTAAGTGAGTTAGTTTTTCATTTCATTCACTGTGAGGTCAATGTGCATTTTTCATATAAAACAAACCAGATTAGCCAGTGTGTTCACTTTGCTTTATACTTTCCCCAGACTTTTTTTTTAATATCACAACAAAATATTTATGCAATCTAATTATAAGTAAATTAGTAAAAAGGAACAGTGAAGAACACCCCTGCTTGCCCAGCAGCGGTATCCTTTCTGAGCCTGCACGGTGGTTACAGTGAACATGACAAAGCTTTCCAGCTGACACACAAGGTACTACATGGATACAACAGACACATCCTCAGACAGAGCCCGCCAGCACCAGGAATTTCCACACTGACCTGACCTCTGAGCCCAGGGCAGTGATGGGCCCTTGGGAGGGTGTAGGAATCAAACCACCTTCACTTTAATCTAACTCCACCCATCAGCAGGCAAGATGAGTTTGGCCCATATACTTCTGCTTTTTTGTACATTTTCAAACATTAAAATACAGTAATTCCAAGGACACACAGTTTTCTTCATGTGCCAAAATGTTTGCCTAGATAAATCCTCCCTTTGCCACTTGCACTGGCTTTTGGGTTGGCAAATAACACAAATGCTAATTTCAGGATGCTTTTTGCAAGTGACCAGCTGGGAGCTATGGCAGCCTAGCACAGAAATAGGACTATGAGTTAGAAAACCTTTGCTAGCTACAGTTGTATGTGTATTCCTAGTCAGTTTGGGGTTGTCTTTTTGGCAATTACTAACTTGTCAGGCTCATGGGCTTTCTCCTAAGGTGAGCTGAGGAGCAGTAGCAGCATCTTGCTTCCAGAGCAAAGTGCCAGCAAGCTACTGGCCGGCCATGCAGAGGACTTGGTGCTTTCTTCCCACACCCCATCAGGCTCAGGAAGGCTTCCCAGCACAGGGTTTGTGCCGGTCCCTGTTGGCGACTGGGTAAGCAGGCTCGGAGAGCAGCTGTAGCCAGGCTGCAGGCTGGGAAGGAAACATTTTCACCCCACAAAGGGCTTGGAAAAGCCTCTCTTTTCCTTACCTTAGACACAGTTTTGAGAGTAACAGCCCCATGGCCCTTGATTGCCAGAGAAAGGCAATGACCAGCACACTGCCTGCCTCGTGCAAGGGTGCAAGGATCTACCAGGATACATAGGCAATGGGGACACTGGACTAGAGCTTCCCAAAGCACTGCTGCTGCTGGAGAGTCTGAAGGACACCTGAAGTGGGTCTGAGCTGGGGAGAGGACTGTGGAGGAGAGAGGGAAATGTTTGAGCACCGAGCTCCTCTCTTCTCCACAAAGAAAAGAGGGCTCTTGGAGCACAAGCAGCTCATCAGCTTTTGCTGGGAAGCTGGAAGGAGCGCATCTTCTGTGAGGGGCTGGGAGGGAAGGAGGGCGAGTGCATGAAATTCAGACTCCTTTGAGGGAGGTGAAGTTTTGATTTTCCTGCCCCGAAATCTTTATCTGTCCCCATGGACCAGAAACTCAGCTTTTCTTCTAAGCAGAGAGAAATGCACCCTTGTGCTGCTCGCCATCTACTCACACAGAGGGGCTCATGTCAAGACCACTGAGTCAGAGACTCCAACTCCACTGTACATCCTCAGCTTGGGGGTGTAGGAACTACATGTCATACCTTAGTATGTTTTGAAAAACTCAGTTTATACAGGTTGAATTTTTAGTATTCAGTATTATTCTGGGATGGAGGTCCTAGAAAGGTACTGCAGGACTCAGTGTTTCAGTGACTCCAAATTTGTCTACTGTGCATTTAAAAAACCCAAAAAAATCCTTACTGATATGGAGAGGGGGTGTTTGAGCCTAAGCTTTTTCCTGCACCAGCAGGGAGAACAGATCCCACAGGCCAAAATGCTGGTGTTGGTAGCAGCCATTCCAACTCCCTGTCTCTGGTTTACTCTCACAGGTACGACTGTAGCAGTAATTTGCCCTCTTTCCCATTTACTACTGGTGGCAACACATAAGGTGGGAGTTCATCAGCTTAGCTATCAGCTGTACCACGGCAGTGGCAATTTCCTAAACCAACAGTGGATGCAACAATGTTGTATGTGAAAGGGGTGAGGCAGCCTTTGAACAAAATTTCACAGTGACAATTTTACGCTGTCACTTTGCAGGCCTGCACCTTCTGAATATATACACTGAAGGCCACATCCTGCATTACCTGAAACTGGTGAAGAGAAGAGAGCAGGTGTGGCTCTGGCAGTCCTGTTGGGTATGTGAATGAACTTCTCTTACAAAAAATACCTTCAGGAAACTGCCCTTCAACAAGAATCAAGTGTTGCTGGCTAAATTAATTTATAATCCAAAGTCAGATATTACACAAAAAAACTAAACTGCAGTTCAATCTTAATAAAAGAAGATGGAATTGGGTAATGAAAATCTCATTACTACAGTGGAGACCAGTTAAAGAGACAGAAGGCTTTACAGGAAAAAAGACATTTTAACTGCAAACAAGCTAAGACACGCTCTATTCGTACAGAGGCCAGCGCTCGGGTAAGCAATACAGAATCAAACCAGTACTTTAGAAGGATTTAAATCTCTGTCTTGATTCGATATCAATATATTTATATATCTATAATTTCGAATATACTATGTACATATCCAACATCAGATTGCAATAAAAGTCTTAAAGCAAGCTGATAAATTATTCTATAGACAGCAACTTTGGTTGGAGGATAGCTTAAAGATACACGCAATATGTTTCAGGAATACTGTGGATAGATAATTTTGCTTTTTTACATCTTGTGTTGCTGAAAGACATGGGTTTATGCAGAAATACTGGCCCTGGAAACCGATTCCTGTGAACAATAGATCTTGTAGGGGAGAAAAATATCTACCTTATGCTGAATGCTTATACAGCTGTTATTTCTTGTAATTATTATTTTCACATACCAGACCACTTGGGGCAGTCTAGGCGCTGTACTTTCTCCTCCCCAAAGCTCTTTTATGCCACTGTCTTTAAAAGAGACAGCATCACTTGTGGCAGGTTTAGGAGGTGGCTCCCAGCACACAGAGGCAGCAGCAGCAGCAGCAGCAGCCCAGCTCTGCACCTCTGTCCTGCCCCAGGAGCTGAACCTCACTGGAGCAAAGCTCCCGCCTGCCTCACAGCTTCTCAGTCCTCCCCCAGCGCGACTGAACTCGCGCTGCTGCTGTGGTGGCACCTGGCTGGACAGCAATGCCTCATGTAAAAGGAGAGGTTTGGAACAGTGTCCCTTTTTAAAATGAAAAAGCCACCTTAATTGCCTATGTTACCTTGCAGCTTAATTTAGTACACATTACTTTAAGAGTCTTCATTTACAAATGAAGTCACTTCATCTAAATACAGTTCCAACACATGGTACATAATAATATATGATGGTTTATTGTAGATGATGGTAACAAATGACTTCTATCTAGAAATTTAACAGGAACAAAATACTTTGTTTCTGGTTTCACAGGGTATAGATAGAGATCCGTGGTATATGACTGCTGAGGAGTTTTCTTCTTTGCCAAAGTATGTTAAAGACCTCATATAGATCCCATTCCACCACAAGAACCATTAAACAGTAATCAACAGAAGTGTGAGAGTTCATAGATTTTTCTAAAGTGAGTCAAACAGTTTTGTTCACTAGAGTTTCTGTCTCTGGTGAGCAGCTCACTGCAACTCCATTAATAAGTGCATTATTTTATTTGCATGCTTTAGCTGTCTTCAAGATCCTAAATTGTTATCTTCCGAGATCCAGATGCATGCCATGTGGTGTTTGTGCAACTAAAAATGAAGGGGTCTATTCTCGTCTCGATGTGTGGGGAATCCCTGAACACCAAGAGAAGAACATATCCTTAAGGGTTAAAGGAGGGAACACATTTTTATTTGATTACAGGGCTTATGGAAGTGACTTATATTTGCTACAAAGAATATAAATCAAAAGAGCTGTAAGTTGTTTTAAGATTCTGGAAACGGTTTATCTTAGTTTTCACAGTGCCACCCCTATATGTATCTTTCCCTAGGAAGCTGCTTTCAGACTAAATTATGAAAAGCAGTGTTGTTGTCTGTTATAACACAGAGCTGCACAAATATCCTGTTCCTCCACTCCAACCATTGCAGTGGTGCTCTACAAAACTGGGATGGAGAGGAGGCTGGACCACAGGAAGCCATAGACCTGCTGTGACTGCAGCTCCCACATAAATCACATACTTTGTACTACCTCAACAGCAAACATAGTTAAACACAAAGCTTGATTCATATCACAGTAATTTTGTGGGGAAAAAAAAAAGAAAATAAAAGAAAAAAAGCGCCATAAAATACATAGCTATTCCTCCTCCCCCACCATATATTGCCTCAGTCCAGCATTTACAAGTAGATCTATGAGACAGCACTATATCCATTGCACTTTGTTCTCCACATAGTTGCAAATAAAAGTGGGATCAATTTTAATATTTTTCTAAATAATCATATAAAAACTGTTAAGAGACCTAAGCCATCACCGTGGCTTAGGTAAACAGCCAGTGATTTCATTAATTCTGGGACCAGGAAGTGGAGAAGCAGATAGTCTCACCCTGTCTCATTAGGGAATGCTTCTTACAGAGTTGTGGTGCTGTCTCTGAAGAAGTAAATTCTGTGCCTCTTCAGCAACCTCATGTCAGTTTATCAACTCTGAATGGCAATTTCCACTTGGTAAATTAAATCTATTTTGCAATCTGTTTCACTATATTTGCCATTCAGGATAGTAAAATGGGTCTGTGAAAAGTGTTTTCCTCTAAACAATTTATGATTTTCATTTCATTTATCCACCAATATTTTAAGTAGATGCTAATATGAGTATTCAGATTTTGCAGCTTTTGTCATTCAACATATAGCCAGAATTGCACCAGATTAAGCTCCTTTTCATACAAGCCAACAGCAAACCCAGGTTCTAATGATACGGGCTTTACAAACCATTAGGAATTAATTAATACTATGCAAAATGGACACTGCAAAGCAACTTTCTGGATCTAGCCAGGACAGACATTTGCTGGAGAGCAGACAGAGCAATCTCGCAGAAGCATGATCACTTACAAAGCCAACTTACCTTGCATTAATGAGGTACTGTGCTAAGCTGATGTTTGCAGGGGATCCTGTGATTGTAACTTGTCGTTCTGCGGAGCCTTCTGTGGCATTAGCAATCTTGATCTGCGCTCCTGACATCTGCCTGATTTCATTTATCTTACTGCCTTGTCTGCCAATAATGCAGCCTATTAACTGGAGCGGGACAAAGACTGAGATTAGTGCCACAGACACAAGCAAAAACCACTTAACTGCAATCTGTAGTACTGCTAAAAAGATGGTTACGAGCAGCTCAGCAGCAAAACAAAAAGATTTTTGCTCTGCTGTTTGGAAGGAATCTCTATGCAGTCTACTGGCTCTATGGTCATATGTCTCTAGATCCAGTTTTGCTGCTACATGGTTAAGTCAGTATCTTATTTCTGATGTTTCCAGACTATTTCACTGTCTCCATGGCAGAAAATGACAGCGTGCTGTGATGTTGAGAAAACCAAACCACTTGCCAGTGGCAGCAGCAAGCCAAGAGCAGCAGCTGGAAGTCAGGCTGACCATCCACAGCTGCTGTGTGTGGCTCTGCACCTTTCCAGAGCGCTGACAGCCCTACACCTCCCTGGGTACATGTGGTTCTTGCTTGGCCAGGTACTGTGCATTAAAGTCAGTGGGATTTACAGCTCTCTGACTGCAGGCAGAAGCAGGCATAGGAAGATACTGAAATTTGTCTGCCTTCCTTTACAGAAACTTACCAAAACTCTTAATTTGTGACTAGAACTGAATCTGAGCTCTGTGTGTGTGCATGTGTGTCCCAGGGTGTTTCTCCTCCAGCATGGGGAGCCCCAGGAGCAAGCACAGAGCCAGCAGCTGAGGCTGAGATGTGTTGGTTTCTGTAGGCTGAGATGTTTCGAGGGGGGTTTTGTTCTGTGTTAAAGAAGGATGGGTGCTGAGAAGCTCAGCCATGGCCAGAATGAGTAGAAAATGGAAACTTTGATCTACAGGTCTGTTGATGCTGGGATAATGTTGCCAGTTTTGCAGCAGGATATGCCAAGATGCAGAGACTGCCCTTCCCCTCCCACTCTTCCTGCTGCTTCAGGCCCTGATGTGTTACCCTTTGTGGTACTGCAGTACTTGGAGTAACTGGCCAGAAACAGATGCACGTTGTCCACGTTTTTTGTCAAAAGAAGAAAAACCCCCAAACGCAATCCTTGCTTCACACTCAGGGACAAACAGAAAGCCAAAGTGGATACCCAGGTAGCTGAAACAAAGACCAAGTTTTGACGAGCACAAGAGGAGCAACCACGAGGGGGGAAAAATGGGGTGGCAGGAAACGCACACAGGATTTCCCATCCTGTAACAACAGGAGGGCCTTGCTGAGCTCCCTGTCCTTATCCCAAGCAATCTTTCTTAGTGTGTGACTACATGCCAGTGGACTGGTGTGTGCTTCACCAGGAAGCCTCTGGCCTGTCTGTGTGTGCACCAATGTGCCTGCACTGGCTACCTGTGGGCAGCACAGGGATCCCTAAGCCTCTCCTTCTGATGCCTCAGTCTCACTGGCTCCATGGTCTGCAGGGAGTGAAGCTGGTGCAGGAGAGGAGAGCACCACAGCAGGCACCTGCTGGGGTCACTCAGCAAGCTGCCACTTGTATGTGCTGGGGGTCCTCCAGTGATGCCCAGCTTGTCACCCAGGTGGGTCAGTGCAAAGAATGTGCCATATCCTAGCTGAGTGTGAGTTAGGTAGTGAGGATTCAGTCCACACTGGTCAAGGACACTGGTGATGCTGGTGTCTGGAAGAGAGGTTTGGTAACCTTTGGCCTGAAGCTCTCCAAAGAGACCCTTCTTTGCTGTGACAACAGGATGCTTGGACACCCTCTGCAAGCTGTGACACGGCCTGCGGCTCGTGCAGAACACACAACTCCATCTGCCATGCAGGAAGGACAGCAGTGCTGGGGGCTTGGGCTCTCTCTGGGGTGCCTTTCTCATTGCATGTTACTTACACTGAAATTTGAGCAGTATCTGAGTATTCAAGAGCTGATGTGTTCCTGAAGAAGTTCAAGGGATATTTGGTTATGGGCATTTGGTTTTACATAAAGAGACCTGCCTCAGATGCCTTGCTCTGAGATGGAATCATATCACACTGCATCCAAACACCTCTGGCCCATTTGGGAGAGGAGCCAAACCTACCACAGACTATACCAAGCCTACTATACACTGTAGTCTAATACTATATTTACTAATAAATATAATCATCAGTGGCACAGGGACCAGGAGGCCTGTCACTAGCAGTGTCCCCCAAGGTTCAGTACTGGACCCAGTGTTGTTTAAGTTGTTCATCAATGACTCAGAGGAAGGGGCAGAGGCCTCCTCATCAAGTTCCTTGATGACACTGAGCTGGGAGCAGTGGCCAATGCCCCAGAGTGCTGTGCAGCCCTTCAGAGAGACCCCGACAGGGTGGAGAGATGGGCAGAGAGGAACTGTCTGAAATTCAACAAATGGGGGGGCTGACCTGCTGGATAGCAGCTCTGTGGTGAAGGACCTTGGGGGTCTTGGTGGGTAACAAGCTGTTCATAAACCAGCAGTGTACCCTTGGGGCCAAGGACAATGAGATCCTGGGGAGCATTAGGAATAAATAACACTGCCCAGAACAAGTGAAGTCATCCTGTCCCTCTACTCAGCCCTAATGGGGGCCATGTCTGGAGTGCAGTTCTGGGCTCCTCAGGACAAGAGAGACATGGAGCTCCTGGGGCAAGTCCAGTGCAGGGCCACAAAGATGAGAAAAGGACTGAAGCACCTCTCTTATGAGGAAAGGCTGAGGGAACTTGGCCTGTTCAGCCTCGAGAAGAGACAACAGAGAGGAGACCTCATGAATGTCAGAATCTGAAGGGAGGGTGCCAAGAGGGTGGATCCAGGCTTTTCTCAGTGGTGCTGAGCAATAGGACAAGAGGCAATCAGTGGGCAAAAACTGATGCACAGGAAGTTCCACCTGGATGTGAGGAAGAACTTTTTTCACTGTATGGATGACCAAGCACTGGGACAGGTTGTCCAGAGTGGTTGTGGAGTCTCCCTCACTGAAGATATTCATGAACCATCTGGACACAATCCTGTGCCATGTGCTCTAAGATGACCCTGCTGGAGCAGGGAGGTTGGACCAGATGGCCCTGTGGTTCCTGCAACTTGACCCACTCTGTGATTCTTTGAATACTTGTATTATAAGTNGGTTGTGGAGTCTCCCTCACTGAAGATATTCATGAACCATCTGGACACAATCCTGTGCCATGTGCTCTAAGACGACCCTGCTGGAGCAGGGAGGTTGGACCAGATGGCCCTGTGGTTCCTGCAACTTGACCCACTCTGTGATTCTTTGAATACTTGTATTATAAGTATCTATAATATACACATATGTACATACACACACACATAGTATGTACATATATATGCATAGATATTTTGACTCTCTCAAGACTTGGCTGGAAGAGCTCACATCAGATGTGCATCAAGCCCAGTAGTCTGTCTCTGACTGTGGAAGTAGCCCAGCCTTACAAGGAAAAAAAAAAAAAAAAAGTAAAACCAGTGTGAGGTATAAAATAAAATTTCTGCTGGTATTTCAAATTCCCTCCTAAGGCTTACAGACCACCTGAGCTGCTATCTCTGCCTTTATGCTCCATAGTCCATCTGCCTGACAATTTCTTTTTGAACCTGTTTCTCCTTTTGCTGTCCAAGGGCCATGGCAGTGACTTGCAGAGCTTGCTGTTGTATTAAGTATCACCATTTGTTTGTATGCCCCAAAATTTCAGCTGGTGTACCCTCCTTCTTGAGCTTAATTTACCTTGGTTGTGAGCATCAGGTAAAAATCTCTTTCCACTTTCTCTACACCACCTCTGTCTGTCCTCCCCAACCTCAACATACCTCGTTTCTCCTTGTGCCAAAAAATCTCCAAGCAAACCAATCCTAAAACACACGTTCTGCTTTTTGCCTTTTTCTAGCTTTACTCTGTTCTTTGATAAAGTTCTGCTGGAATGAATGGAAACAGAACTGAGTCAGGAGTATGGACTCTTAAAATGTGGGATATTTGAAGGTCTCCTATAATTCCTCCCACCTCCAAATTACTGATGCTGATATCTTCTCCCAATATGCTATGGCATCTCTGGTTCAGCTACCTCTCTTCTTTTTTTTTTTTTTGTTTTCCCCATAATGCTAAATATAAATGCTTTACATATATATATATATAAATATAAAGAAATAAATTTTCCTGTAATACTAAAGCACTGACAGAGTCTAATAAAAGAATTCAATGCTGCAGAGCATTGACTGCCACAGGAAATGGCATGGAGATTTTAAACACTGGTGAAAAAGAATCAGTTTCCTTTCTTATAACATAGTGCTTGTAAAAAGGGCCAAGAATCAGCCTCTGCAACTTAGCATCTGCTGTGAGGAGCAGAGGGGTTGACCACAGGTACTCATGGTTCCCCCTGGTTCCCTGCTGCCAGCACAGCAAGTCCATTTGCTGTGGCAAAGCCTCTGCATTAGTTGAGCAAGCAGATGCTCATCATGAATGAGACTCTTCAATCTCTTTTCAGAAAGATACAGGCTGAAACTCTTAGTTTCAGGTTGGGTCGGTCTGTTTTATGTTTTTTACCTAGAAGGTCTGGGGCAGAGTACTATATAAGGGGGAAGTATCTCCTGAGGCAGATTATAGTACTTTACAAACTTGCAGCAGGGCCTGGAAAAAGATGCCTAAATACTCTGTATCTCTTAAGAATAAAACAATAATAATGTTAAGAAATTTCCTTGCCACAACAATGCAAAATCTGGACCATAATAATTGCACAGACATTTGCAATAAGCCATATAGAAAACTGAGAAAACATGGGCTGCTCCGAGAACATTTTGCACTTGTGGCTCCCACGCATTGGCAGGGAAGTATTTGAGGCACTATAGGGAAATAAAGGCAATTCTTCAAGTCTGCCATATCCATCTTGGAAGGATTGACACTTATGTTTCTGTGCTGTAGTGATCAGATTTACAGCTGCCTTAAAATCTTCTTGGTGCTTTCTGTGGGGTAAGTTGATTTCCTGTTGCTTGTCCCCAACTGCCTCTCCCACATATGTGCAAAATATGCCTAATTTTTATGAGACAGACTTTTAAATTATCATTGGTTTGCTTATTTACTCTCAATGGATGTTTTGGGGTATTGATTTAGGAAATCTTAAGACATCTGTTACCTACACCCAAGGATGCCATCTCTTCTTTTAAGGTTCTTTTAAGGACCTCTTTAGCCACTTTATTCTGGGATTTAGGTGAAACACACTTACACAATATAACTTGGGCAGCAGTGGAAGGACAGACAAGATCCCAGCAAGGAAAGAAAGGCAACCAAATGCCTTTTTGTAAGAGGTTTTGATGATGAAAATGAGATACTAGATAAAGACCAAGGTGACTTCTGAGATGGACTGGGAGAAGTGTCCTCTTTGTTCACTTTTTGGAGTTACATAGAAGTTATGAAAAAACCTAGAAAGGCAAATCTTCTGAATTCATTATTTGGAGAGGAAGCCTCAGCTTTTAGCATGTGGAAAATAACTTTCTGTAAATTTTTTTTGTTCTCCAGTATCTCTTTGTTACTGAGCAACAGGTTAATTGCAATTGTCAGCATATTGTATGAAAAAAGCAGCAAGATGTTTTTACAGAAATTATTAATAACAGAAAAATAAATTTCTGTCACTGCCTAAATTCCAGAGGGAGTGAGGAAAATTAATTTTAATATGAAGCTATGCAATTTGTAAAAGGGTATTAATATCTATTTGCTGTAGACTAGGCTAAACTCTCATCTCCTTATTGCCTTTATATCTGATTTTGCTCTGTCATGTTCTTACTGAGGTATGCTTATCATTATCTCGGTCTTAGAAAGTATATAGAAGTATGTAGCCCATGTAGCTATACACTGATTTCTCTGATAGCTGCAAAGCATGTTGGTATTTGCAGGTCTCCTGGTGTTCTTGTGTGTGCTGGACTTTTACACAGATAAGCACAAATGATAAGAAAGCTGTTGAACTTGTGCAGCACAGAGGATCCCTGGAGCTGGAGCAGGCAGGGGACAAACCACAGGCAGCTTCAGGGCTGCACTGCAGCTCTGTGCCAGGGCCTGCAGCTTCCTTCACCCTCAGCCAGATAAACAATCACTGTGCCACACTGCCAGCCTGCCCATTAAAACTGGGACCAGGGGATGCTTATTGGGAAAGCAAAGGTGAATTGCCCATGCAGGCTTTGCTGCTGCTGCTGCCTCTCCCACCCTGACCTCCCTCCACGCACAGCATCTGATTGATGGTGCCAGTGCCTTCCCACCCTGCTCCCTCACTGCCTCATTTCTCTCTGTCTCCCTCATATCCTCATTTCTCTTTGAATCATTAAGGCTGTAAAAGACCTCTAAGATCATGGAGCCCAACAATTAACCTAGCACCATCATTTCACCCCTAAACCAAGTCCTCAAGTGCCACATCCACAATGTCCATTTGAACACTTCCACATGTCCTTTTGAACACTTCCAGGGATGGTGATTCCACCACTTCCCTGGGCAGCCTGTTCCAATGTCTGACCACCCCTCCAGTGAAGACATTTCTCCTAATATCTAATCTAAACCTCCTCTGGTGCAACATCCTAAGACCACTTCCTCTTTTCCTATCATTCACTTGGGACAAGAGAACAGCCTCCACCTGCCTACATTCTCCTTTCAAGTAGTTACAGAGAACAGTAAGATCCCTCCTGAGCCTCCTTTCTTCAGGCTAAACACCCCCAGCTCCATCAGCAGCTCCTCATGGGACTTGTGCTCAGACCCTTCACCAGCTTCACTGCCCTTCGCTGGACTCACTCCAGCACCTCAATGTCTTTCCTAAACTGTGGGGCCCAAAACTGCACTCAGCATTTGAGGTGCAGCTTCACCAGAGCTGAGCACAGGGGGACATTCACTGCCCTGGTCCTGCTGGTCACACCACTGCTGACAAAAATAAATATATTTTTGGCACTGGGCTGCCTGGAGAGCAGCCCTAGTGCAGCTGTGATGGGGACATGGGACACCAGTATGCATGGTCACACTGGGAGACCCCAGGGAAGGCACCTGTGAAATTCCCAAGCAGCTCCTGCTACCCCATAGGACAAGAGCCACTTCTTCCCTCTGCTCTGCAGCCCTGGGTATGCACACACAGACAGGAGCTCAAGAGCTCAGGTGGGCAGCACCGACCTTTTGGTCCTCTGATGCACACCTTGACACCACACAAACATCAGAACTCCCTCTCACCACTGGGAGAGCTCTTGCAGGCTCTTCCTAAGCCTAACTCCATTTTGGCCTTGGCTTTGCTCCTTTAGCAGCAACAGCAAGACACACACTGTGTAGCTAGAAAAACCTTCTGTGAGAATCATTGTGCAGAGTCGTGTTTGCTGTTCACTGACAGTGCTGAGCTGGGACATTTCACACCTCATGGATGAGAAACTGATGGTTTTTGAAAAAATTTTGTATTGCACTACAGGACCCAGGGCCAACTTTCTCCCTCCCTTTCTCTGCTATGAACCCAAAAGAAGGTAAGTCAGAAGAGTGACCTTGAATTTACATCTCTGATGGCAAGAACATTTGTCTGCAAATGAAATTAAGAAACTTGTGCTGTAAAGACAAAGAAGGTGCTCCTAAAAAGTTCTCAACATAATATGAATTTGGTTGCAAAGCAGGAACTGGTAAATCAGCAGGGATTCTTTTACGAAACAGAAAGCTCAATGAATCACAGCACTCACACTTCTACTTTGTGATTCTGTATCTTTTTCTCACTGTAAATCATTGCCACTGAGTTTAATAGGGCTTGCACAATATTGTAAGTATCTCTTAAGTAATATAATTGCTATTTGTGATCCAACTCATGCTTCAAAGCTTTTTTTACTGGAGGGGAATACTTCCATTTTCCAAGTGACTCATTTGTAATGAAAATGGAAAAAAGACCCCAACCCTGTCAGCAATGAAATTGAATTAAAGGAGAAAGCATTTTTATGTGATGGCCAGCATACCATTTGGGCATTTTGAACTGTTTTAGAATTAAGCACCATGGACACTTTTTAGAATTTGCTCATGGACACTGGGCCTGTTGATCACAGCCAACCCAGAGCTGCTGGAGCAGGAGTGTTCCTAGCCCTTGTTTTTAAAATAAACCCTTATACTGCACCTTGTTTTTAAAATAAACCCTTACACTGCATCTTTACATTTCCAAAGTAGCTTTTTGGCTCAGGAAAAATGCCATCTTGGGTAAGTGTGGGGTTCAGTGGAGATGGGCATGGAGGACTCCAGCCCAACACACAAGACATGGGGCTGCACATTCTTCCACCCCCTTTGGCCCCTCTGCTGAGACCACCCGTGCCAGTGCCACCTGAGAGATGAGTTTTGGGAGCCCGGGCTTTCACGAAGCCAGTGAAGCCCCGTGGCACTGTCACCAAGGGGCACGAGAGGGGACAGTCGCTCCTGCTGCTGCCATCCAGCATTCCACCAACCCCTCACACCCCTCCCCAGTGACTGAGTGCTGCACAGTTTGTTCTGGGGCTGGTGTTTGCAGATCAGCCAGAGAGCAGAGGTGTCCCCTCTGGTGGCAGAGGAGAGAGAGAAGAGAAAGAGATACGGACTATTGGTCCACTTACATCATTGGGAATAGTAAGTTCATGGGAACTGGTTGGAGTAGTGGCATCCAGTCCTATTCAGGGGACAGAGGGAAAATGTTACGCCAGCTGTTTGCAAGAAGGGCAAGACACAACAAATGAAATTTTAAAGAAGGAAACATATAGAAAGGAGAGAGAAAAAAAAAAGATAAAAGAAAGGAGCAAAGAAAAATAGAGAACTGATAGTGAAACAGAAAAGAAAGCAAAGGATGCAAAACTCAGAGGGCTGGACTAATTTTAAATGAGTCTTATTTTAATTAACCTTTAACCCACCAAAGCAACAAATGTCACATGAGATTCCACAGGGTCATAATAAAAAGCTTCTAGAAAATGAAGGGTTTCCTCTAAAAATAAGTCTCCGAAGCTTGTTCTAAACACATCAATTGAGAAATTAATGTATGGCTGAAATTGGACCTGTCTACTAGGAATTCTAGAACATGGAAAATTAAAATGGATGTCAAATGAACAATTAGCTGAACAAGATACGTATTTATGAAAAATAACAAAAAAATTAAAATAAGGACAAAGAAATTAACCTAAGAAAATCTGGAAATTATATGTGGGATTAGTTGCTGAAGAAATGTTGGGAAGGGTAATTTTGGAAGGGCAATGGACAAAGTATCTAAGCTGCATACATTTGTTTGTAAATTGGGTGGACAAAAGGAAAATGCTCAGGAAAATGGAATTACTGTTCTAACACACAGTAACATTACAGAAACGTACATCTCACAAATATTAAGGAGCAGGAAAAGATTAAGGAGCAGGATGTTAATGACAAGAATAAGGAAAACACATAGCTAGGAAAGGCCATTTAGTATTACATGTAGGTATTTTATCAGATACATCACAAAGAAACAAAAGTATGTTTTGGTGTCGTGAATCTTTCTCTTCTTTTCTCTTTTTTTTGGTGTTTATTGTATTATCGGTAAAGATATGCCAAAAATAGTAATTTCTAACTAGAATATACAAAAAATAAATATTCTATTTAAAAAGTCACTGATTTTATTTGTTTATATTCAATTATGAGATGCATAAGCTTATTTCACACTGAATATCAAATAGTCAAGTTGCTCACAGAATTTGTGATGTATGTGATAAAATGTTATTTGCCATACAAAGCATGTACCAGTACAGATGCACTTCTGTGAAGTTTTTAGATGCCAAGCATGTATGTTGTGAAGTACAGTAAAAATGTTCATTTGCAGGCTTAAGTGACTTCTCATTCTTCAATCAAGAATTCACCCTCAGCTTTATTAAGTAGGGAGCAAATTTTAAGTCCTTAACTAAATTTCCATTGCATTTTGTAGCTGTACCTGTGTTACTTAGTAGGAAGCAAGGCACTTGTCCCAGCAGTGATGATTACAGATGCTCTCAAGACATTTGGCTCTACAAGAATTCAACTTTCAGCATGCCATAGTTTCTTTAACTGGTGTTTCTGTGCCATGAGCACAAACTGTTTTCCCATGTTTGCTTCTCTCTGATCCATGTCACCAAAGCATGGACAAGAAGGACGCCCAAGCACTTCCCTCAGAACCAACTGGTACATACTGTATGGTCCACAATAACTTTGCAAGGACTGAACAGAAGAAACTTAGGGCTTTTAGCCAAGGGCACAAATGAAGCAGTTGTGATTAACAGAAGTAACAAACAAAGCACATTTTAGTAATGATGAAAGGAACTGTAACAGATGTACGGGAGGGAAGAAGAGAGATTAATGTGTAAAAACAGAAGGATTGCTGGTCATTGACCACATTTATTATTAAAATGATGTAATGACCACGGGAAACAAAGCTGTTAAGAAGAAGGACATCCCAGGGGGTCATGGGTACGTACCAGGGAAACCAGGGGTGGTCTGCCCAAGGGGAGTAAAGGGGGGATGCTGCATAGCCAACTGGTGAAGCTTGGTCAACTGCAGGGCAGGATGGGAAATTAGAACTAACCAATCAAATGGAATTATTTAAGAGCAGAGAAACCATCTTAAGTGTTCTAAAACTGGATTAATTAAAATTATATTGAAAAATAAAAGGTTTAATCATTCATTCTAATCTACCGTAGAGGAAAAAAAAAAACCAAACTGGTTATAAATGACATCTCTACTGTTATTACATGTAATGGCTATTGTTAATATTAACTAATTACTGTAGAATTACATATTAAAAGAACTCAAATATATCACATGCAAAAAGACCAAGATAACTGTCATTTGTTCCTGGGCCATTGTACTTTCTAGCAATTATTACACAAGGTAAGAGATACAGCTGGGCTAACACTTGGCTATAGAACATATTGGTCAGGAAAGGTGTCCTTAGGCCGTGTCTTTATTGCTAACTGTAGAAAGCAAATGCTGCCCAGAACAAATAAGAGGGAGAGGAACAAAAAGGGAATAATTTACATGTGCTGGACTCACGTCTGGATGAGGGATGGCATACTGCCCCTGAATCGTGAACGCCTGGAAACAACAAGCACAGTTAAGACACAGGTCAGTCAGGTGGGACAAGCAGCATTCCTGTTCTCATCACAAAAGCTTCTCATGGCCCCCCCCCAGCAAATGCCACCCACATTGCTTTCCATGCTGAGTGAGGTTTAATTGTCTTGTGCTGCTTGATAACCCTTGGCACGGTACAGAAAGGTCTCTGTCAGGCTGCCCATGTACCCCTTGCAAGCAGAGAACACCAAGTGCCACTGCCCGAGCTCTGATGACCTCAGGAGCTCTCTTTAGTCCAGCTCTGTCTGCCAGGAGCAGAGCTGAGGACACTGGGGGTGTCAAGGAGCACAGGGGGTGGCCAGGGACACCAAGGCACCAAGGGAGATGCTGATGCCAGAGCAGCAAGAGGCACAGTGAGGAGGGGACAGGCCTGCTCAGGGGATGCCCTGCCCTGTCCTCCAGCTCCCAACTGCCACATGTGTGTGGTGCCACATGCCAGGCAGCTCTGAGCCACCTCATCTGACAGCCACAGATACCAAGTGCCAGCTGGGCATGTACCTCATGGAGTACATGCCCAGGCTGCAGTGCCAGTGGGTAGCTGAGCCTGTGTGCTGATGGCAGCCTGTCCTGCAGTGCCTGGGCACAGGGCCAGCAGGCCAGTTTGGAGACAGAAGCATCATGGAGACCCCCCAGCACTGTGGGTGGTCTTATCTTCCACAACAAGCCAGATATCCTCTCTCCAAATCCAGCCACTCTGCACCACAAGAGCAGTGCAAAGAATGTAGTTTCTGGCATAATTTCTGGCAGCACTGGGGTGAGGTGTGGGGATAAAAAAGCTCATGAGTGAGGAGGAATATGGTGGCATGCCTGGCACCAGTTAGCACAGCACTTTGTCTCTCCTGCTTGTCCTGTTCAACTCTACAAAAAAAAAAACCCAAACCCAGAGAGTTTATGATTTTCTATTATGTATGAAAGGAATGGCATGTCAGAAAAACTTCAATGTGCTTGTGCTTAGACAGGCAGGAAAGCAGAAGGACAAATTACAACATAAATATTTGTAGTGGGAGAATTATAAACAGGACCAGAGCTGATTAGCTTAGTTTGCAAAATGCTTATTTGACAAAAGGTCTCTTAGAAAGTAATGAATCCTCTGCAAATGATAAAACAATTCATTTAATGGAGTTCGGCTATTAAAACCTTTAATGTCTCAACTGCATGATGCAGATTTCTGCAGGAGAATTTCCCTTCTGGAGAAGAAACATTTAATTTAGTTTTTCAATTAGTTATAAAGCCAGGGCATAATTTGGAAAACATTATGCACATGAGCAGTTTTCAGGGAGAAGTGTGTGTACCAGGCTCAATGGGAGGTTCATGGGCAAACATGCATGTGCATCTATAGGGGATGGGCATCTCTGATGGGTTATACATCACTAGAAAAGGTTCCAATCCACAAAAACAAGTGATCACTGTCATCAGTGGGTCTAAAGGAAACATGTATTCAAGCAAGGGAAACTTGTTTAACTGTTTCACCAAATGAGGACAACCTGAGTGGGGGGGCGGGACTCTGTGCTCAGCCTAGCACAGCCGCAGCTTCAGGGAGGTTACAGCTGAGTCTGTGAGCAAACAGTGGGTTTGGAAACCATGCCTTCCTGTCTGAGCCTCTCTGCTGGATCCAACTGTCTTTTCTGAAGCTGTACTTCAAACCCAGCTGAGAGAACATCTTTTACATGGCTGTTTTCAGGCAGTGGTCTGCAAACCAGCAAGAACCCATCACAAAAAAGTCACCAGCAAACCTAATAGAAGCCACCCCTTCCCTCATCATTCTGCTCCCTCATACTTCCATGTGTACATAGGAGGAAGCAAACAAACTGGAGAAGTAACAAAAACAATGAACATTCAGTGCTCAGACCAGGTTTACTTGGTCACTTGGTAGTCCATGAAAACCAGCAAACCAGAATGGACAAGATTGGCCTAGAATTTTCTCCCCGAGAAAAAAAAAACAAAACAAAACAGAGCAAAACAAAAAAAAACAACAACAAAAAAAAAAACAAACCCCAAAAAAACAACAAAAAAAAAAGGTTTTAATTTCTTAGGCTGACAAAAAGTCATTTGATTGATTTAGCTCGAGCAAACAGTCTCTGCTTTAGCCCTTGTCAGGGGAACCATGTGTTTCTGGGGCTGAGGGCTGGGACTTGCTAAGCTCAAGCCTGATTAAAGGCTATGAGACATCTGTCCTGTAATGTTCCACTGAGCACATGGGCTATGGACCTGCTTCCATCAAAGTCAAGGGCAACTTCCCTACTGATGTAAGTAACAGCAGGGATGATCTGGTCTGCACATCTTCCTCAACTTAGACCATCATACTAAGTTCTGGTGAGAGACAGAAAGCAAAGCTGCACCCTCTGAGTACACATTTAAACACCAATGTAGCACACAGGGTAGAAATTTTCAATTTAACCATTGCACATGCTACATAACAGTAGGGGCAGAGCAGGACAGTGTTCAGTTTCCTTTTAGTTTTGTTAGGCAATGCAGTATCAAAGAAGCACAAGAGAATTAAAAACAATACTTAGAGTCGAAGAACCCCAACTTCTTAAGGAAAACTAGAGATTATATTTTGCTAATGTTACTTATTTTACTAAGTGTTAAACAAACAAAATCCTTTCAAGATAGCCACAATGTAATTTAGAATAGAAAAATAACTTCTGATAGCTTAGCTGAAACATTGAATGGAACTAACAGTGCTAATAAAATTTTATTTTTGGTATTAATTTCCACTTATGAAACATGGTTAAAGTGGCTTTCCATACTGGTGTCCAAACACAACTTTGAGCATTTTCTTAAAAATTCTGCTTAGTCAGAGCACACAGAAATTCAAAGCACACAGAAGGTGTCTGCCTCTTACATTCTTTCTCACATCAACAAGGTTGCATTAGAAAAGTGAGAACACTTTTTTAACTGATAAAACTGAAGATGACAAGAGCTATTAGACCTGCAAATAGGATACTTTCAATTATTTATAGGAATTGCTCAGCACCCTCTAGCAAACAGTTTCAATGCTTTTGAGTAATCATATACAGTCTTTGAAGGCAATTACAACACTGGTAGAATGGGCTGCTGCATATATATACACACACATATTTCTTAAAGGAAAGCACTGCAGTGTAAACTTACATATATGAAAGAAATTATTCTGAACTTTCAGTCATAGACCAGTTTCTGGCACATTATTTTACATTTCAATTCAGTTTTGGTCACTAAGGAAGCAGATTTCTTATTTTGATGACAACAAGTAACAGAAGTAGGCTTGAACATGATGAGAGCTACTACATCCACATTATAAAAATCTGGATATACATCAGAACAAATAATTAGAGAATAGAAAGTAAAACTCCAAGACAAAAAAAAAAAAAAAAAGAAAATCAGACACAGTTCATGACAAGGGCTGTCTTTTCCTTGGGGAAAAGATCTGGTTGGGTGGGGGTACCTTACTGCCAGAGGGGATTTACATATGTTAATCCTGAGTAGAGAGATGCCTTCCTCTAGCCTGGGTTTATAGGGTCGATTTTCTCTTGCTGAATTAGGCAGGGCTTGCAGCATCTCCCTCCTCCACCACTGCTCAAAGCTTGGTGGCTACACAGGTCCCCTTGTGACCCTCCCATGGTGTTTTCAGGGTATTTATCAGCTCTGTTAATCATTGGCTCTTCAATGAAAAGTGCATTCCCCCTGCAATGGATGATGGCAGAGCACTCCTGCTATGCCTCTGTCACACGCTGCAGACCCATTTCAGACATTACTAACAGACACAGAAGAACCAATTGCATGTGGGTTTTTAAAGGCAGATGAGAACCCTGAATACAGCTTAAGGTGAAGGAAGAATCATCAAAGCTTCTTCACATAAAAAAGAAACAGGAATACTGTTCTTGTGTTATCAATCAGGCTGTTCCATACCATGGCTGGGAAGGTGACTTGAATCTAAATAGTTGTAGCCACCTCAGAATTCCATTGGTACTTGGTCCCAAGGGACTACAAGCAGTGGAAATTACGTGTGTGAAAATTCTCACAGCAAAAAGCACTATTTGGTCCCAAAAAGTATGAAAACTGTGAGAGAAAAATGACAGTTTTCATTAGCAGAAATGCTCCCCTGTTTCATCATCTCTGAAAATTGACAGAAGTGCTTATAATTCTAGGGAAGCTGCAAGTTAAGGAAAAAACCCCCGACCACTACAATAAGCAGGGCTGCCCCACTCAGTGAGCTCCTCATATGGACACCTCTCGATCTGCAGAAGAGCAAACCTTTCTTAATCACAGAAGTTAATGTTAAATCTTGGTAAAATACCAGGTTGTCACAATTTTGTGTAAAGTCTGCAATGCAGTGTTCTCCTGTCCTGCAAACTGTAAGCATGCACAGTAGACAAAGCACATCAATACTATACCAGGCAAGAAAGAGTAAAAGTTGAAAACTAACAGGCGCTGGCTGAGGCTGGGCCAGGACGGTGTGGTTTCCAGCTGAAGCCAAAATGGTGTCTGCTCTTACCTGGCCACCTGCAAAAATGATAGGTGCAGAGGCAGGTTTGGGACGGTAGGGGATGGTGGCACCTTTGGGTGGGGACTGCAGACAAAAACACAAAGCGGTCAAAATGTAGAACGAAGTAGAGCTTGTATTAAAAAGATGTCTCTTTTTATAAATACTGGTCACCTCAGACAACAAGGCATGCAGATAACCGAGCCCAGCCCACCCTGCCCTCCACCCCACCAGACCAAAAGCATGCTAGAGGCCTCCTGTCTGGGCTTCAAGGGAAGAGCTGAGGACCTGAGTGCATGGCCAAAACAGGCAATGGTGACACCTGTGGTTTCATTACTGCCACTGTCAGATGAAGCTATGAAGCTTCATTAGGCATGTTAAGGCATTTCAGGAAACATGGGCACAATTTTGAAAATGGTCAAACATTTGAAAAATACAGGCATTTTCAGCAAAGATTAAAATGCCCAGATTTTTTTATAAATTTATTTTGTACATTATTTAATCTAAGGCCTAAAAAACTGCTATCAACATGAAACTTAGTGGTCTGACGCAGTGACCTGATCCTAAGGAAGCAATAAGTCCTGGCTGGTCAGAATTATTTCTATTTTAAACAAGACCCAGATGTTTTCTGCCCTATTCTACATCAGAATAAAATGTGTTTCTTTCAGAATGACTGCAGCTGGACCTGGTTGTTGCTCAACAACGTCATGACAGCCTTTGACTGCTAAACCTTGCTGCAAGAGGCTCTCAAACACCAGGAGAAGCAGAGTTTAACAGAGCCTCTGGAAATCCATGGCACAGGAAGGGCAGGCAGCACCCCAGGGGAGCTTATGGCAATTGACAATTATTAATAATGTGTTTGAGCATCTCCTGAGTGAGAAGGGACAGGCAGGGCAGCCGCTTACCTCCAGCATCACCACGCAGATCTGCTTCACGCACTGGATGATGGCGTCGGGAGTGCCGGAAATGGTCACCGCGCGCTCCGTCGAGTTGGGCAGCATGTCCCCTGCCACCTGCACCTGGGCTCCTGTGGACTTCAGCAGAGACAGAGCAAAGACACTGTCATTGCCATGCAGGCAATGGCACCTCTCCAGTCATTCACTGAGACAACAGAAGGGGTGCACCCCAAAACTTTTTGTCCTTTCTTTGCTGGATGTAGTAGAGCATGTATGGAAACTCCTACCCGGACATGGATTTGGCTGTCCAAGCCAGTTTGTCAGCACTACCACCCTGGAGAGGTTAGTCCTCAGTAGCTGCAACCTGGACTTCAGGAGAAGCATTTTAACCCTCTCAAAGACAGACAGGTGCAATGCTGACTAAAAAGTGAAAAGGGTGAAGTACTCTTCAATAATAAAAAAATAAAAAGAAAAAACCCCTAATAATTGAAGAAGCTCGGCTAATCAAACAAGTCACTCTTTAATCTACTGATAAATGGCTCTTTAATCTACTGATGGCTGACTTGTATCTCTTGTTGAAATTTGGGGCTTCCTTATGCTATATGGTACAGAAGTACTTCTAAATCATAATTAGTGTTGATTAAATATATGCATATCATCAACTTTTAGCTCATTAATAAACCCAAGAAAGTAATGAGCCACTTTTGGCGGTTTTTTTTGCTCTGTTTTTTAAATTTGATCTTGGCACCAGTGTGTGTTAGTTAAAAAAAAAAAAAAAAAGAAAGAAGAAAAAACAGGTGGCCCAAACAACCCTTGACATTATTACACAAACAAAGAAGACCTTTTCAGTGAATAGAGAAAAACCCAGGCATTTGATGTTGAATAAGCTCTTTAACATATTGCACAAAAAATCTACTACTGGCTGTTATTGCAATGCAGTATTTGGACTTTAAAACACAAGTATTTTCAGTAACCATTGACTTTGCATCAGTCAGCAAGGAGTTAATTCGCTTTCCTGCTAGTTATATACAATACGTGTTATCCTTCTTTCCAAAGACTGATTAATGTACTGATTTCATCTTCTGTTCACCAGTGTTAAGGCTAAAGTATCAATTCCATGCCCTAGAACAGACTTTGGAATTTCACCGTAATTTGTTCAATCCCTCATGCTTTTACTTTCTTTTTTTTCACAATCTTATCTCAAAAATAGTACTGCAACCCTACATGCTCTTCCTGGGTGCATGACTGAACACAAAAGAAACCCTGCTTTTGCAACTGCTCAGTGTGTTGTGTGATGATGAAATTAGGCCACATCTTGGGCTGGATGCTCCTTGATTTCTCCCTCTTTCTTGGTATTTGCTTTTTAATGTACATTCCTGGGCATCTGTACATCCAGCACAAAAGACTGCCAAATACCAGAGTCATTTATGCATTTACTCCCAGTGCTAATCTTGTTTATTCTCTGACTTTGGTCATTTATCAGTAGCAAGAACCAAGTAATATTTTGTCCATTACCCTTATGCTCAGGAAGATGTGCAGTGTGACTTCTCGCTACATTAGCCTTATCAAAACACCTCTTTGGCCAAACACTATCCTTTTACTTCCTAGTACCAGACTACAGGCAATTGCTTCTGAAACTATGCTCACCAGGATAATCACTTCAGACACTTCATTTAACCAACGGACCAATCTCACCTTTAAAAATTGTCCTGGGAACATTCCCATAGTGCTCTGAGTGAAGTTACCAATATTTAATATAAAATCCAAAGTATGGACAGCTGTAAAACCTAGAGCTAAGCAATCACTAGCACACAGTTCACACTCATGCCTGCTTCTATTTTAACACAAATAAGAAATCAACTTAAAAGCTCCATAAAACCTACTGTCTTGGATCCTCATTTAAAAAAAAAAAACAGAGTTTCAACTTCGCAGAGCCTGTCAAAAGCCTTTTGTTTTGACACAGGCAAATTTAAAAAATAGATCAACGTGTTATCTTAGTATTCAACACTTCATCCCATGCTGGAATGAATTCAAATTAAAAAGGAATATTGTCACTTCCTCCAGAATAACAATCAATTTTTCTGAAATGTCCTATTCAGATTTTCTCTATATAACTGAGCATGTATCTGATTTTCTAGTATGAGTGATTACAAACACCAGCTCCTTGGCTGGGCATGTGCTATATTATTAAGTCATGCATGGAAGAGTTAAAATAGGCAATGTATGGTACTTCTTGCATTTTTTGGTTAGACAAAAATGTGGGTCCTAGCACACTGAATGAGTACCTCTAGCTAAAGTCTAGACTAAAAATAAATCCTTCATGTGTTTGGAATGAATCAAATCAGGTCACTTGTGGCCCAGTGACATTAAGGAGAAACAGAAGGAGCATGAAAATCACACTTTTCTAGAAAGTAGATCTACTAGCCTGGAATCCCCAGTGCTTCTTGGGCTTTTCTCTGACTGTAGGGGTGGTAACTTGGAAATGGCTGCAGCTCTTTGACTTGGGGTCCCCTGAGTATTGTGGGGCAGGGGTGTGTGCTGGAATAGAAACTTGAAGAGCCATTTGTCACCGTTGCTTTGCTTAACTGTGCATGAAAGACTGTATACATAGTAAAGCTGTTTCTCAATTTCACACATGGTCTTTAGTGTCAAGGAAAGTACAAGACCAGCTGTGCTGGACCCCCTGCTTCTCCCAGAGCAAGGCTTTTCCAGGTTTTTCAGTCAACACATGCTCATGTTGGTGTGATCAGCAAAGTGATGCTGTAGCAGTCCCCAGCACACATCCCAAGACTTACCTCCCTGATTTCTTTGATTTTGGAACCTCCTTTCCCTATGAGGGATCCACACTGACTTGCTGGGACGACGAGCCGCAGTGTCACGGGCGGTTTGCTTGTCACCGAGCTGTTTGTCATCGAAGCGTTGATGTCCTGTAATCACAGCGTCAGCGAGCGTTAGCGAGCGTTAGCGGCGCATTTGCCACTCCTGGCAAGCGCTGAAAGGCTCAGAGCAAATGCCCAGGCTGTCTGTGGAGACCTGGGGAGTGTGCAACCAGCTGGGGCTGCTTTTTGGGGTAAGGAAAGCCCACCACAGCTCTGCTGGTGATACACTGTAAGCATGAAGCCGCTTGTGCCAGAGGAACCCTTTGGATGTCTGGCATTGCAACATCTGTGTTGTGGGACCAGAGGGCAGGACTAGGAGGAGGAGGTGGTGTCTGCCATTAGAGCAGCCAAAAAAGGTGGAAAAGGCAAAGAGGCTTTTGGATTCACAGGCTTCCAAAACCTGTTTCAGTCTGTTTTGGTCTCTTTTTCACCAGCTCAGCTAGCAAATTGTGTAATATGTCTCTACATTTCACATGTCTCTTCCCAGATTGGATTCAAAGGAAAATGGTTTAAAAAAAGGAATGTCAAAAAACATGTGAATAATCTGAAGCCAAGAAAATCAGAAGATTTTAATAAGTCTTCTTCCGCCCTCTAGATTTAATTTCTCTTTTGTAACAGGTCCATAAATATTTGTAGCACTACACAATTTCTAAAATCTTTTCCATCATGGTTATGTAACCAGAGTACAAAAAGCTCAGCAGAACAGTAATTGCCTGATAATGTGTCCAGGTAATGAAACATGCATCCATTTATCCCACTGTCAAATGAAACTACATTACACACTCCCATAAGCACTTCAATACCCTAATCGTTCCAAGGTTTAAATTGTTCTAAACATATTTTGTTTGTTCAAAATCTTGTAGGCAAGACAAAACAAGGCAAAACAATCCCTCTAAAGACTTCATCACAGAGGAAAAGATAAAGCTTAACTTCCCACTGATCAGTGGGATGCTTTGAGGGAACTTAGGATGCAAAAATAAAAAGCCACAAGCTGCACTGCAGCTGCTCAACAACACATGAGAATCTCAGAGAGGTTTGGTAACACTAGCCATGAGCTGTGAGCTGTGAAGACTCATCCTTGAGGTGGCACGGCACAGCTATTATACTCTCCACAGGAATGTTACCAAAGATTAGGACAGGAACGAGAAAACATGCATTTCCTATTAAGTCATTTATGATGCAATAAGATCTCCAGCAGACAGGACTGATGTGATTTCCTATGTTTATAAAGACTATCACTTAAAAAAAAAAGAAAAGTGCCTATTGTGCTATCAGGACTCCAAATTATAAAAAAATAATCAACAACAAAACTACTCAGCACTTCAAGCAACTCTGCACATCTCACTGAACCAGTGTGGGAGCCCAGTGACACCAGCACGGATTCCTATGGTACTTCCCCAATTTTGATGGCAGCATTCTTCCAGCCAAGAAAAGATATGACCTTAATTAGCTTAAAAGAGAAGAAAACAAAATCTCGAATGGAACAAGGCATTGCTGCATGTGACAAGACAGTTACCAAATCATTCCTCTGCCAGCCAGTACTAACCCACATTCTGTTTAGTGGCTGTGTCAGTGAGAGACTGCAATCCAAAATAAAGCCAGAGGGATAACAGAATTTTGCAGTCCCCATGTATCTGAGCTAAAGTTACACTGATTTTTCAGCTGAAGATGCCATCTCACTGTATCATGTTTGTGTCAGGGGGAGGCACATGCAGGTGAATAATCCTTTCGGCCACACAGCATGAAACTTAATAATGCCTCCTACTTTCATATCATGTGCAGCCTGGCCTCAAAGCCTTCACTGAACTTTTAGCCTTCAAAAGCACTTTGCAAGAACTGGAAGCCACTGTTCTCTTTATCTTGTCCTCATCATTTAAGAAGAGCAAAATCTAAACATGGGGGCTCAGCAGCATGGAATGCATACAGGAATTATTCCAGGTTAAAAACATGACAAAGGAGAAATAAGCAGAAAAAAATCCCCTTCGGAACTGCAGGCTTCTGAGTAGGGATGGCTCGAGACTTTCCCACAGAACAGTCATCTTTCAGACTGGGAGATTCCTATTTATTCAACCTCTAACTTTTTGAGACATTGCATCCATTTCCTCAGGGCTCTGGAAGACTCTACAGCTGGACTTTGCATGGCTTTCTCCCTGCTTGGTGGGCTGCTCCTCAGCCAAGACAGGCTAACTTGGAGCCTGGAAGTGCTGAAGAGCCAGCAGAAGCTCTTGGCACCCCAGGGTCATAGTACATAAGGCTTCCCAAGACAAACTAACCCGGCAGCTCAGAATTCTACCAAACCTCCAAGGACAAAAAATATACCAAAATTCTTCTTTTCTGGTTTCAAAGGAAATGTTCAACTGTCCAATTTCCACAGCAAGGAGGATTCTGTGAGGTGGCTCCTCCCTTGGAAATGACCACCAAAGGACTGATCGCATTTGTACTGGCAAGAATTTATGTTTGTCAGAAAGGCATCACCCTAACTGCTTTTATCACCTTCCTTTTCTCTTCTTCTTCCTAGAGCCGAACAAGCGCTTCGTAGATGTTTATAGAGGAACAAGGATTCCAAAATTCCTTTTCTTATTCATCTGGAGAAGGTCTAACTACCGAGCTGTGCCTGCTGGTTATTCCAGTGCTTAAGTACCACGTGCTCTCAGAGGATTATGCAGACTTACAAGCAAAGCTAGAGCTGTCCCACTCACCAGCAAGTTACAGTTTCTGGGGTCCCAGCCTCCAGTCCAAAAATGACTGCACTAAAATGTCCCCTCTTGCAGTTCCAGGGGTCTGCCTGGGTTAGTGTCATTTTCTAACAGCTCTCTTTCTCCCCTGCAGTGAACACTTTAGGTATTCATGTAAATACCTACTTAGCTTGTAAATTCATCATAAGACTGCTAAAAAAGCAACTTCCATTAGGAATGTTGTCAAAGCAGAGTTATATAAGGCTACAGAACAACCACAAGACAAACCCAACCTTTCTCATTTTTCTATCTATCTGACATATTTTGAAATTTTTGCTAACATTAGAAAAGCACTCCAGGACTTCCTACACCTGCTTATCTCTAGGTATACAGCTGTAGGGTGGAAATTAAGGGTCCAAGGCCTTCATGTGGGCATGCATGACAAATACCAAAACAATCCCTCAAAGCAGCAGTCTTACACATGCATCTTTTTTATTCTGTTTCAACATAGCTGCAATAACCAGAGCTGGACTGAATCTTTTAAATGGCTGAAGAAATCTCCAGCAAAAAGATATGCATGAAAAATACCACTTGGTAGCTAGATAATTTGTAATTTTTGAAACAGCACTTTATTTTGCCTCCAGAACATTACAGTTACCTCATTTTATTGGCAGGAAGATTTATAGGAAACACAACTGATTTTATATATATATATAAAAATAAATAAAATGTATTATATATACATGTTTCTTTACTGCTGTTCTTTCAAGCATACCACAAACCAATTATGTTAAAACTAAATACAGATATTTCAGAGCAGTACTTGATCTGCAGAGACTGCCAATACTCCTTTGCTAATGCTTATATGAAGAGTCCAGGCTACTCTCTAAAATCTGCAAGTGCAAAGAAGTGCAAAATCCAGCCAGATGCCTGAATTTAAGCTTTATTTGCCTATTGGTAGCCACAGAACTTTCAAAGACTACGTCACATTGGGTGGTGGGCTGGGGATCTGATGCTGTGCAGTGTTTGATGTTTGTATGAAAAATGCAGCATTATTTCCACTGGGTACTCATTTTGGTGGGAACTGGCAGGGATTGTCTGTGCTAATGATTCTCTCAGCATTTTACAGGATGAGGAACATGTTTTTCCTGTAGAGAGCAGAGACACTGCTCTCTCCAGGATTCTCTGGACTGGAGGGTATGGCACTGTGCACCAAGCTACCTCTTAAACTAGAAGAAACAGGGATTGGTCCATGATGGGTAAGAAATGAAGAGGAGAAAGAGATGACAATAGGAGGTTTTGAAATTGGGTTAGATAGAATTACTTGTGGTTCTGCAGGCTTAAACCTCAAAATCATTATTATTTCATTAATAACTGGCAAAAACCTCCCCAAGCATTCTTATAAAATGTGCCATGCCACAAAACTAAGACATTTTATCAACATACTGAAAGTTTGGAATATCACGCAGGAAGATCGGAAAACCCATGAAGGATTGAAGAAATATAAATGGGATTAACATCTGCAGTATTAAAAAAAAAGGTCCTGACAGGAATGTTTGCCAAGACTGAAGAGGTGGAAACACCTCAGCAGGAGCTGGGGACACCCACCAGGCAAAGCATGCGTGTGTGCAAAGCATGAAACTAGTAGGAGGTGAGGCATTTCCAGCAGTGGCAGGGATACGACAGCATGGAAAGTAGGACAGGGGACTGTTAATGCTGTTAAATAAGCCTTTGTGGAACTTCACTTGCAACCTGTCTACAATTAACTCAGACGTTTAACATAAAATGGAACCGGAAAAAGGTGGAAAGGGACTACTAGAGTCATGAGAGGGGTGGGGAATGCATCCTATGAAAGACTGTGCTTGGATCACTCTCTCTGGCAAAAGCAAAGGTGTGTGGGGATAAAATCAGTTTCTAAATATATATCTAGAAAGGGAATCCTCAGGGATGGAAAGGCAAGAATTATCTAAACTAACGGGCAGTGCTGGCATATTAAAAAAGCTGCATGAACTGTTCATGGATAAATTCAGGTGGGGAACAAAAAGAAGTTGTTTCATTATCAGAGACCTGAAGTTGTGGACCCAGTATCAGGAAATAGAAAAAAATCTAACTAGTCTTTGATCATGCTGTGAAGTTACACGTCCAAGCCATACAGTTGATTGTAGAAGACAACTGAATCTGGTCACTTATGAGCTCTCTTCTAGTCATGTTGCTCAAAACTTAGACATTTGCCATGTGTAAATAATGGCACATGTTGACAATTCTCATCAATTCCACCATCTCCCTATGCTATGGGGAGATGTGGAGACTAACCTTGCTGACTTGGAGAAATAAGAACTCTTAAGAAAGGGATTAACATCCTTCTAGTTTAATCCATGCTGGAGAGATCCAGCCCTTTGCTTCAGCTGCAGGTGACTCAGTCTACCTGTCTGCAAGCTCCTCCATTAGGAGAAGGTGAACTGGTTCCTGCAGGAGCATCTGCCTCTTCAGAGAGGATAGGAGAGCTGCCTGGACTAGACACACGATTTTCAAAAGCAGAGGGAGTTAAATCCTCTCCAGAGTGACCAGGGTTCATGTTCTGCACTCTGCTGCCTTTTCTGTGAGGTTCTCCATTAAAATGGTGACCGTATCTAACTGCAGCTGGTCCATGAAACTAAAGGAAATCTCAGCAATTTAGATACATATCTGCACAGAACACTTAGTCTACAGTGAATTGAGCTCCTGCCTTACTTACTCTGAGTGCCTTTACTTTAATTGGTTTTAAAAGACAAGCCTTAAATGTGGTAATTGGTAATCATACAGCTTTTTTTTTTTTTTTTTTTTTTTTTTAAATCTAGTTAAATGAGTTATATATTCATTTTGACATATATAACATTTACATCAATACTAACTGGATTCATACAAAAACAGAGTTAAAAGTTAGGCAATTATTCTTTTCAAATCAAACCCACAGTGGGAATAGAATTTTTCCAAGACATTTTTCCTACCATTAGCACACATTACTAGAAGCAATTGCTTTTCCCTGAAGCCTCCAAAAACCAAAAGAAATGATCAAACATCTTGTAAATTGACCCATTATTTTTCTTCAGCATTGCTGCCAAAAGCATTTATAAAAATATAAGCACTTTCATTGCTATTAAATAGAACATTAAACAAATCCTATTTAACATTAAAGCAAACATGAGAAAATTCAAACAGTGTTTGTATTTCAACTTGAAGAGAGAAAAAAATATTATTTGCTTACCTCTTCAAATTTTAGTGCAATCATAGAAAAAGCTTTAAAAATTGCATCTGTTGGGCCTGTTATTGTCACAATTCTCTCTGGACAAGTGCCTTCTGAAATATTGATTCGAGCACCACTCTGTCAAAAGGAACAAATATTTTTCAAAGTTATACTTCCCAGGGAGCAAACAAAGTAGGATTAAGAATATAGTTTGGAAGGAATACCTTGAGGCATCTAATTCCCTCCCCTACAACTGCAGCCCCAACATCATATAATTTCAGCATAAACTGATCACATTCCAAAAATTCATGTAACTGTGGGAAGCTGGATTCTGTCTGGGTAAATACTTCTGCAGCCTTCTCTGCAGTATGCAAATAGCACCTCTGTAACTCAAAGTTGCAAATAATTGCGGAATCAAGTCTTTTTCCTTCCTTCTTGCAGGATTAAGCTTAAGTAGGACTGGAGCTGCAGAATTTAAGAGAAGGTGGAGCACCAGCATTTCCCAGGAACGATGCACCTCTCTGGTTTGGAGCCCCAAAGGTGGGGCTTGGCTTCTCTGCCTCTCAACAGGGGCCTTGCTTTGCACCGTGGAGAAGGCTCCTTGTAGATGTGCCTCATGTGAAGGCAGGCAGCCAATATGCACTGAGCATCCCTTTAAAGGACTAGTGGTAGGACAGGAAACACCAACAGTACTGTGTCCATAGGGCAAGGAGCCTGTTGGATGGAGTTAGAAAACCAGAAATCTCAAAGAGAAGCCAGGCTGGCTCTCAAGTATATTTGGTGCTCTTTATGCCACCATGGCAGTGCAGAGAAAAAGTCTCAACTGGGGGGTTATATATTAAGAAATTTATATATCTTTAAATATATATTTAAGAGGATCTTTAGTGTAGGTAATGATCAAATCCGGTTCAGGTAAGAGCCACCCTACGCGTTCTCTGGAATTTCAGTCCTGGAAATGTGTTAATGCAGCCTAACAAGTCTCTGGAGCCTCAGCTCACCCACAGGCACTGACCTTCTTGGGGAGCAGAGCCTGAAGCAAATGTGGGACAAGCTGGGTTAGTCTGGCCCTTTGCCTGCAGGGTCACCACACAGCTGCTGATGTGCTGTGCCCTGGCCCTTAACCACCCCATGGTGCTGCTCTGCTGCAAGAGACTGCCTTGCCCCATATAACAGCACCCCCACACAACATGAAAAAAACCAAGGCTCAACACTACTGATAGAAAAATTTTCCTGCCACAGACCTGGGCACAGAACTGAAGGTTCTGTACTTTTCTTTAGGCCTGAAGTTGTCTCTGGCATTTCCTCAATGACAGAATTGTCTCTGACATTTCCCCAAAGACAGAGCTACATTTCACACCATAAAGATGGCATGCACCCTGCCACATCTGCCAGGGAAGTCAAAATAAAAATTGCATTTTCCTTTTAAAGAAGTACTGAAAAAGGTAGTAATTTAACGAGTGACCAAGTTATCATCATGTGGAGATACAGCCTCTTAGTCCTGTGCTGATATAAAGATACATACAATTCCATTATTAAAAAAAAAAAAACAAAACAAAAAATAAAGTGTCTTCTGACCATATATACATGACAGCAGGGGTTCAGGATTGGAACCTGATATTTATCTTGAAAGACAGACCAAGCATCATAGGTATTCTCTAAGATGTTTTACTCAGAAGTCAGAAGCACTCTCCAATGATGGCTTCTCTTCTGCACATACAATTTATGCACAAAGATATCTGCTCATGATCATAATTTATAATTACACAAAAATGTGTCTAATTAAGTTTACCTAGTACACTGGAAAAATTTTTCTTATCTTTTTTTTTCTTTAAGTCTTTGCAAATGTGTGAAAATATGGGTGAAAACATGTCATCAAAAAAGGAGCTCAGAACTCAGTCAGCCTGACAATGAAGTCCCTATTGTGTATACTTAAAGATGGATGTCTGCAATTTTCTTTACTAAAATACTTTGGCATTTCCCTGCCACAGACCTTCTATCAGAGTAGAAAACAACAAAGCAGCTGACACAGTAATGTACTGCAGCTTTACTAGAGCCAAACTGACTTTTCTTGAGGCATCCTCTATACACTGCACTCCTAAAGTTTAAAACAGTAGGATTTATCTTTTGACTTATACTTTTAGCAGTTGCTTCAAAGCAGAAAAATTACATGTATCTCCAGGTAGGATGTGCTGCCTTGCAGGACCAGTGTGGATCTGTAGCCTCCACCTGAGCACACTCCTCTCAAGATAGCACAGCTTGCTCTGTGGCAGGGAAAGAAGCCTGCAGACACTGGGGAGGCTGAGATTTATGAAGTGCCCCGTTTTAATCCTATTTGTCTTCAGCCTTTTCAAAGGATTGGAATGGCAGGTGTGCAGGTCTACCCTGGCCACATCTACTCACAGCTGCAAAATGAGGAAAAGCTAAGGCTTTGCCAAGACATGGCAGAGTGATGCTCTGGCTTATACACATCTGGCTTCAGCTCTGCCGAAGCTTGTGTCTACCCTCAAACTTGATGTGTGTCAGTCTAACGCTTGGTTTCAGATTTTTGGAAACTTTACCAGGAGGCCAAGCCATGTGCAGGACTGATGTTGGCATGCTAATGAAAGATACAGTGGGTCTGATGCACAGAACCATGCTGTGAGCTGTTCCCGAGATAAGGCAGCAGCAGGCACATCGCTAGGGGAATGAAAGACTCCAGACTGCTGCAGCGATAAGGAGGTTACATTAACAACAATGTTTAATTTAGGCCAGCATATTTATACCCCACTGCTTGCAAAGAACAGGGATGTTAAACGATCGGCCCACTTGATGGCAGCATCGGTCTGCACATGCTGAACTCACTGTTCTCAGAGCTGGAAAGGAAAGCAAGTGAAGACATCAAAGCTTGTCTTACCTCCTCCCTCATCTTCTTCACTGTCTCACCTTTCTGTTAAAGAAGCATAAAAAAAACCCCGTTAGCCAGGGCTAAGAAAAGAGAAATGATATACAATAGTTTGACATGAATATAAAGTTATTTTCTGACCTTTCCGATTATGCTTCCAACCTCCTGAAACAGAAAAAAAAGAGACACCGTGAATGATACGATTTGTTACAGAAGAGCATTTGTGCTGTTCCTAAGCTATTTCACTATCATTTATTTCAAACCTTCAGTGGGAAGCATAGCTCCCTTCTATTGTTGCTGTACACAAATATGCCACGTTAGATACAAAGGGATGGACTAAAAATGCAGCTTTGCAGCCAAGTGATCGTGCAAGAAAAACACTTTTAACAGAAACCGATCTTGTGGTTACAGATCAATCCCGCTACTATAAACACAGACAAACCCCTATCAGGGAATGAAAAGTTAAGAAATAACAGAACTGCGCAATCTACTGGGGAAAATGAGGTGTAATACAAGCATCAAAATAATTGCTGGTTTCTCCAAGGGCAGGTATTTACCCTCCTTACGCCTTGTAATAGTGAGAGCTGAATTTCCACGCTACTGAGTGTTATTGTGTAAACACCTGGTGGCCTGTCTTAATCTCCCTATTAAGCACTTAGAGAACAATAATTGCTAATCACTTTTTAGGGATTTGGGTATTGCGACTGGGCTCCCACAATCTTCCACCAAAGGAAAGAAAATACTGAGGAGTGTGCCTCAGTGTGAACATACAGTAGGGGAACAATATAGCAGTTCTAGCAACATCCCAAGGGGGAAAATCTTGGTGAATAAAACCAACAGGTAGCAAAAATGTAACTATTAACACTAAAACAAAAAAGTCTGGACATGTTACAGAAATGATGCAGCTGTGACATAAGACCGGAAATCATGTGATGGAGAGACCAGCTAGGGAAATTTAAAGGAAAATAAACTCTTCTATACTAAGATTGTGAAATGAAATCTACTTCTACAGTTAAAGACTGCCTCAGATGGTTGAGCTGTCTCAGATGTATGATACACCCCTTCCCCCCACCCAGTCCATACACTTCAGTGTGATCCATCCTGGAACACAGTCCAAAGTGTAGAATTTTTGAAATTTTGTCCTACAACACTCTATCCAGTGATGGACTCATGATAAAGCGGTACTGACTTCACTCTGCAGGAAAGAACTACCTGCAGTGACCTTGAGTTATTTTTGCCAGTTGTTTATAAGCTCATAACACAAAGCTGTTTGTGCTTGCAGCTCCTCACACCCTGCTCACAAGACATGAAGACTTTTCAGTGAGATGAAGTTACCTATTTCAATGAACTCTGGCATACCGTTCCTTTATGCTCTCTGCAAGTCTGCACACAACACCTGACTGAGGGGAACAGTCAATACACTGCTGGACAGGCTGGAAAACTGGGCTGGGAGAAAGCTCAGGGAGTAGAACGAAGTCAGATGAAAAGCCCCATGTCTGCGACGGAAAAAGCCCATGCAGCAGGAAATGCTGGACAAAAACTTTCTACCTTAAAACTGACTTTGCAGAAAATGTCCCGAGGGTCCTAACTCAGAACTTCAACATAAATAAATGAGTACATAGCAGTGCACCCCTGATCAATCAAAGGCTGGACTGCATTAGCAGGAGTGTAGCCAGCAGGCTAGGGCACATGGCTCTTTGTCATTCTGCTTGTGAGAGCGTGCCTGGAGGGTTGTGGCCTCTTTTGGGTTCCTAGCACAAGACAGACAAGGACACACTGAGGTGAATTCAATGCAGGACCACCAAGCTGGTCAGGGGACCAGAGCACAGGACACATGAGGAGAGGCTGAGAGAACTACATTGGATCTTAAGAAGAAAAGACTTGACGGGGGAGTTTTACTGCAGTGTACAATAAGGAAAGCAAGCTACAATATCAAATTTGTACTCAATATGAGGAAAAAAAAAATTACCATGGGGATAGCTGGACATTGAAAGAGGCACTCAGAGAATCATCATCCTTAAAGGTGTCAGAACCCAGCCTGGGCAAGGCCCTGTGAAATCTGCTCCAATGCAATCTGCTTCAGGAGGTCAGACTGGAGGCCTTTGTGGGTCCCTTCCAACTCTCATTGTCTGTGATTCTTCAGTCACAGCCTTATTCCCACTGAAGTCAATGCCTTAATAGCCATAAAGTTCCTCAAGCCTGTGAGGCCCCTTCTCAGGTTTATTTTCAAACTGTGCTTTCCTGCTTCCCATTTCTCTTTTTTATTTCTCTTCCAACTGCTCTTTTAAGATGGCATTCTGCACTCTTGTACACACTGACCTGAGAACAGATATTGTCCAGACAGGAGCTGCAAATCTTCCAGTGGTATCTGCTTTACAAACCTTCAGCTCTGCTGGCCAATGTAGAGTAGACCTTTACACTTCACACAGCTGTGTGAGTGTTTTTGGCAAAGCTGCTCGTGTCCATTTGGGACTATGAGATATCTGCACCTCTCTACATACAATTCAGAGAAGCAGCTCTGTGAAAATGGGAAAGGTTCACTGCAGTTTTCTGTCTTGTAACTAAATTATTGTAATAGTCTCTTAATATGCAGGTTTAGGTCACCCCTCTTCCTGTGGCTGAGGCAGCCATACCAGCACACTGTGTAGGCTCTCAAATGAGATGCAGCTTTTTTGTCAGCAGTGACACAAGTCTGGGACACCCATTCCCCCAGATTTTAAGATCTTACTGGTTTTTTTCATTATCATTATAACTGTCAATCTCACAGTAATTGCTGAATGGGAAATACAGGGAGCAAGACTCTCAGTGATACCAACCTTGGAAATCCCCCATGTCCAGTAGCTCCTATCTGACCACTTAGCATAACTGGCAGTTTTATTTTAAAAACTTCTTCCATTCTTCTCAGTTCCAGAAATAATCCAGTTCCAGCTTTCAGAAATAATTACTTTAAAAAAAAAATTCTTAGGAGGTAGAAGGACCTTTTGCTAGGGGTGAGAATGTTCTGTTTCATTTGCTATGAGCAAGCAACTATATTTCAGTCCATTTCAGATTTTGTATACCTGAACTTTCAGTAGAATATGTAGGCCTAATCTTGAACCTCCAAGGCTCTGTCAGTATAAACTTAATATGAAATCTGTCCCAATCCATTTTATCATCTTGGTTCTTATTGAGATGCTGTTCTTTCAGAAATGAATGGATGGGCCATGGGTAATTGAAAAAATATCTTCCTTGGAAATAGGAGAACATACTTTGCTTTAGGAACAGAAGAGCCATGTACTGTTTGTAGCATTGGTAAAAAAGATGATCCATTTCCAACAAGGAAATTAGGAGTATTTAAACAAGCAAAGGACAGCATAAAATAAAAGATTCTTGAGCTGCTTGTTTCACTGAATTCTCTGTGAGTTTTGCTTTGGATTTCAGTGGGGACAGGAATTCTACATGACTGATCATCACCTCGTTATGTATTAACTAAGAGCACAAGCTACCAAAGTAATGAGTGAAAGAACTGTGTGAATACTACTGAGTAAGACTGGTGACCAGTTCCTTGGAACATGCTAGCAAATGTCACTGTAATCATAGGGAGTACTTCAAATCTCTCCCTCATCAAAGGGGGAGCTTATTTAGAGCTTATTCTATAAGCCAGTTTCAAAACATCTAAGCCAATACCACCTCTCCCTCTACCCTGGGAGATGGGATTCTGCTTGGCAATGGGAGGTAAGGTCACAGGAGCAGAGAGAAGCACTAACATGGACATTTCAGAATTTTTCCAGAGTTTTGCCTTATACAAATCACTGGGAAAAAAAATACAGAATGGTTTTAAATGGGTCACTTCAGACTTTTCTGGGGTCTTAGCTTTTTCTAGGAAAGCCCCTAGAAAGTACTGGTGACAACAGATCATGTCTTTAATTATGATGAGAAACCTATTTCAGTCACAGATTAAATCAAAAGACTCTTTTCACCTCATTCTTCAAACTACTGAAGCTACTTCACCACACCTTTAATGTTTCTTTATACAGTCCAATATTTGTTTCATACAGTTTCTTATATCACCATGAAATAAGTTTACTGCTAAATGAGGTACCAACACCATTTTTATAACAAATAAGTTTTAGTATTATTTCTTCAAAAAATGTTACTTTAATGGCTTTATTTTCTTCAAAAAATGTTTCTAGATTTGCCAGACATCAAATGTGCTGTAGTTAAGTGCATAAGATGTCTGTCACCTACACTGGTTCATTACAAGTTTGGAGTTCAGTGCAAGTCACCAACCCTCACTGCAGTCCAGGGAGAGATAGTGGAGGATATTGTGTTCCTAAAGAAGGAGGGAAGAGGTGTAGTCCCAAGGGTTTTTGCATTTTCTCATCTGCAGTAGAAGCAGCCTAAACTGACACTAACATATGGGAAGTTTAGTGAGAGGAGTCCTACAGCTGATGTCAAGTTCAGCCTCAGTGAAGGTCAGACAAGTGTTTGATCTAGCTGCATTAGCAAATAATTGCCTATTACAATACACTAACAACTCCTGAACTATTTGCTGTTTTCCAGTGCTCAGGAATATAAGCCAGCAGTAACTATTGATCATCAATTTCAGACTGATTTATTGACTAACCATACACATGTAAATATAGTGGAAAAAGTTGTATGATAACAATTACTGAGTGTCACATAATCACATTTCAACAGCAGATCAAAAGGAAGTGCACAAAAAGAAGTTATAAAGGGGGAAACTAAAACTCAGTGGGAGAAAGACAAGTCCAAGCCAACCCATCTGGCAGACTGATGCCAGAGCTAAAAGTACTACCAGGCTCCTTGGCCTCAACATGTAAACACCCACTCTTCAGAACCAGCTGTGCCATAGCACCCATGCTGGATGACTCCAAAATGCTGCATGTATCTGCCTATACCCACTGATCCATCCTCATACGCACACAGGTATATTTGTTTATTTGTATTTAAAGTCAATACACAGGCACTAAACAGATAGGTATCAACTTTCCTTGAAGGAATGACAGCAATTTGGGGGGCCTATCCTGAGATTCATCAAAGGGGCCTGAGTTTCAGATAGTGCTGTGTACCCAGCCCAGGTAATGCCTTCCAAAGGGCATTCCCAACTGGTGGCTGCATCTCAAGAAGGAGAGTCTCACACCTATGCTCGAAGAGTCGTTTTGGAAAACCCCAGGAAAATTTGAAATCTACATGCTGATTTCAGATAGCCTGAAGATAATTTTCAAGCCTGGGGGACAGAGTTGTCATTATGATTTTCTTTAGTATGAAATTTCTAATCAAATAGATAAAACAAGAGCTGAACCTCACCAACAAACCCTGGGAGACAGCCTAGCATCAATAAATTTTATTGCTAACCAACCAGACAATTCATTGCAGATAACTTGAGGAAAAGCAATGGTAAAAACAGGGGGTGGTTTCTTTCATGCTTAAATGTAGCATATAATATTGTCTGCACACCATATTCACAAGAATGTGGTGAATTTTGCTCTTAATGAACACTTGGGAAGTGGTGGACCCATCAAAGAGCAGAAAGCTATTTCTGCAGATTGTACATCATCTGTGGTGAAGACGAGGCAGCACCAGCAGAACAAAAAGGGGCAGCAAAAATTCCTGTGAGTCAAGGCTTTTGCAGGGCTCTTGATGGTAAGAATGAGTAAACAAAGATATAAAACTGGATGTAGAAGAAACCTATTTCCTAATCAATTATCTCGTGCATCCTTTAAATAGCAAGAGAAAGAAATCAGTCATATTAAGAAAACAAGAGGCTTAACAAATGACAACAAACCTTGGTTTAAAGATTAACCTTTGATCTGTAAACAGAAAGTGTGAAATTCCATTACTTTTTATAAGTGTGAGGTTGGTTTAATAATTACTGAGTCCTGGACAATCAAAACAAAAACAGGTAGCTATTGTGGGACCATAGAAACACACACAGGTCTTGGTCTATTACAATGTAGCTTTTATTATCAGTGCTATGGGGCAAACGGAACAAAAACTTCATAGGATCCTTGAGATAGAGCCACATCTAGAAGGAGAACACATTTAAGAAATAATATAGGAATATATGCTTTCACCTCAAAACATCCAACAGGCTCCATCCTAAAGCCTGAAATTCCTTCAGGCTATGCTCTGATTGCACATGCCAACCTGCTAAGGGAGAACCAGTAGGGCTGGAGTCTACAAACAGAACAGCTTTGAAAGGAAAGGAATACAGCCTTCCATGGTGGGGAAACACCTGTCATGGGACAAGGAAGGGTCCTGGCAACAGCACACAACAGCTGTGCTGATAAAGTTTTCTAGATCTAGACCAGTTGTCTTTCTCCCATCAATAAGGAAGCATAACATAACTCAACTCTCTCTCCCCTCACCTTACATTTAACCAATAGTCAACTAAGCTCATGAATATGCCTGTGTGGACGATCCCAAGAACACGTTCCACAAAGCCGTTCCGAACAACGCGTTTGCATGGGAGCATGTGGGGCATCAGCATTTTTCAAAGACTGGAAGAAAAGTCAGTTTTTGGAAACATGACATAATGTGTCAGCCTCAGAGAAAAAATGGCCACCTTGGGTAAACTGAGAATCTGATTTGTGTTCTGGGATTATGTGGGATTAGCCTAACTGCCATGGGAGATCTCATGTTCCTAGGTGATGCTTCAGTAGTCACTGTCTGATGCCCACAGCCCTAATTTAGAAAGGCATTGCAGTCCAAGGCATTCCTTACTGAGGCAGATCTTTTGCTGATAAATATGGCAGTGTATGAGGAAAATCTAAAAGTTATGGTTTTTCTGATGGAGATTCCAGTATTATGCATCTTATGCAAGTACATACAACATTTTTTTGGGCAGCTATGCCAATGGGCATTTTTCCTTTGCTTTTTGATAGCAGATGGGTAGCCAGCTTACATTCAGTTTCACACCTAAGCTCCCAGCCTTCCCTGCCAAAACCAACTCAAAAATCAGTTTTGTCCCTGTCCTTGTACCTGCACCTGTGATGCTGAAGCAGCAGCACTGAGTAGGGAGTGTACCTTCTGCAATCTCACTTCATTGTAGTCATGCACCCACGAGGAGATTTTGTTTGGTAAAAGTGGGAACACTCAGCTATGGAGATGTTTTTGGGAGTAGAGAGTGCCCAGGGGCTGGGGGAACTCTCTCTCTTCCTTTCTGCTAATTTTTGAGGCTAGTGAGAGTATCTTGGCTGCTCCTAGAAAAACAGAGGAGAGATCCATCTTGTGTTGTGCATCTGCATGCAGAGTTTTGTTCCATGACCAGGGCTCTCAGGTATCACAGTAATGCAAGCAAACAAAACGGGAACTATAATAGCAATAGGCAGGACAGTCAATCCTCATAATACCCTGACAGTGTTTGTGGAAACTGGAAAGAACAGAACAAACATTGGCTTGATTGGCATTTTATGGCTTGGATTGTATTACTGACAAGGTGATTCTTAAAGTTACTTCGTTGCATTCTGTATTTCAATAAGTAAAAAATAAAAAATGGAAAAGGAGACGGTCATTACCTTTAAGATGAGGAAAATTAATTTCTGTACTTGTTTTACGGTCTTTCAGGGAGGCAATTAAGCAGGCATCAAAAAAGTGGCCACTAACAGAAATCCCTGATGCTAATCTGTACTAATGAAAAAGGCAATTCTTCTTAATGATTTTATTCTGTATTTGAGCTGTTAAGTGTAAACCATCACTTTATGAGTCTAAATTTTCTTTCTTTTTCTTGCAAAAATTCTGCAAATTCTGCAAATTCTGCAGCACCACAAAGCAATCACCAACATGTCTGAAAGTCACCACTGAAGCTGGATGTAAGTCACTGTAACCAGTGCTTCCAGTGCTACAACTCACCCATTGATCCTGCTGAAATAATTTTGAACTCAGATACTTTGAGTTCCTCAGGGAATGTAAAATTACGCTGTAAGTACTGAGGCACTCATAGGGTTTTGTCCAAACCCAAACACTTGACTGCAGTACATCTTTCTAATGCACTGCTGCTGAATGAGAAATGCATCATTGAGCAAATGGTATCAGGGAAAGAAAAGCTCCACTCAGTCATCATAACTTTTCTCCATCAATGCAGATTATACAATCTAATAGTACATGTGCTACTCTTTACTGGACATGTTTAAAATTTGCATGGGAGACTTACAGAACATAACAAAAGTCTCTATACCAGATATATTTTTTCTTGGGATTCCATTATTAGACTTATTTTCAAAATAGTATTTTATATCATTATTTCCAGCCACAAGCTTGCAGCATTCAAAATACTGTAACATTTGTATTTATAATATGTATTTATGAGAATGTTTGAAGAAAACTAGGCACAGTCTCCTCAGTCTCCTAAAACTTTAGTTATTTTTCTGTGAATTCCCCCTCTGCCAGTCTTCACCATCACTCACACACGTGGCACCTGCTGCTGAGCACAGAACTGCAGGTGTGATTCTGCCAGAAGAACAGTAAGGTAATTACCTTCTCCTTGCCCCATGATGCACCAATACCATACATCCAAAATTGCACACTTGCTGAAATAGCTTTCCTCTCCAACTTAGCATATCCCAAATGTGCCACTCTCTAGACACTGACACATCTGATGCTTTTTAGCCTTTTATGCTTTCCAGATTTCCCTCTGTCACTGAACATGTATCTTCTAAATTACCTTCTCCAGTTAATTGCCTCAACTCTCCAATTTACACCTCTCAGTATTTGGCAAGAGTCCTACTTTCCTGCCAGTTTTCCCTTCACTCCTTCATCCTACCTGTAAATTATTTCCTTGTTCTTCCTAACCATCCGACTTCATTAATCCATTCTGGTTTTTATTGCTGAACTCCATTCTCTTTCTCTAAAAGATTCCTCAGGCTCAATACATTACTATATTCTACTTTGGTTTCTTGCAAACTTCACTGCACCCAATATGATTTCATCAATGCACAAGTTCACACAGTGCCTTTGGAATCAATGCATTATTTCTCCTGCAGGTTTGTACTGGAGGGAGGAAGCAGAGATTCTTGCACCACCACTATGAGATGGAGGTGGATCTCATAGTGGATTTGTGACCTGCTGTCCTTTCTATGCTGGCCCATTTGAACATTTTCTCCGGTTCCACCTCATGGACCTGGCTTTTAAATCTCCATTAAGCTGCTTTCCTGAGATTTAAGACCTTTCTACAGCCACAGTCTCTTTACCATCCACATCTAAAATTAAACTTCAATGTTGAGTCTCCAAAGTCTTAATCAGCCTGTTAACACTGGCTGAGTACAAAACCAAACTAGTCCAAAATCATGTAATCATTATCTAATATAGTCAAAATAGGTGCTTTTCCAACAGTTATTTCTTTCTGGGCATGAACTGACCAAACCTAGTTCAAGACTACTGCAGATGTCAAGTGCAAACCTATGTTGGCAGATACCTGTGGGCAAGGCTACAATTTTCCAGTCTTTCAACCTCATTACCTGTGGCAGTAAGCAAGGAATAGGAATAGAAAATTCAGCAAAAGATGTGCAAGGAATGGTAGGAAACATGGAGGACTACACCTATACTCCATGACATGCAAGGAGCCAAAATAATTTTTATCTTGACAAAGATTTAGAAAGGAAGAAAAAGAAAAATATACAGTTCTTTTGGGGCCTGAGCTCTGCCTCTCCATACATATGGCTCTCACGGCTGTGGGCTGTTTGCCCATGAATGCACATACACTCCATTTGTCTTCCTTATGCCCCTTAAAAACAGTGATCTGATCTGGGCAAATATTGCTATTCTTGCCTTTGCTGGAAGCAGAAATCTTGCAATCCCTGCAATACTCAAATCTTGCCCAGAAATTAAACTTTTGAAGTAGACAAAGATAATAAGATACCCATATTCATTCACCTCTCTTTCTTACACAGTGATTTTACTTGTTTTACTTCAAGAAACAGCAAGAATCAGATGGAAAATAAAAAAGTAGGGCACTGTAAACAGCATCAACTCATATTCTCTGTTTTTCTCTACTGAAATGTATGAAACAGCTTTATTTCTTAATGTGGTGCATCTTTCTCATTAATAAAGGATGAAAATGCATATCTGCATTATTTAACACATTCTGTATTTCCAACTGCATGTCCTTCAAAAGACTCTTCTGTTTCTGACCCCTCTGGAGCAGCATTCAGGTAACTTGGTCAGAAAGGTGCTGAGCAGCAGAGGCTGCAGTGCCTGTGAAGTGCAGCTTCAGGATGAATTCCATTTTGTCTGACTTGTCCTCAGAAACCTTCAGTGATGGATGGTGCAGCGTGCCCAGGCAGCCTCCTCCCCTCCTCACACATCCTCATAACAAGTTTTTCCTAATCTTGCTTTGGAGATTTCCTACAAACACTAACAGTTGCTTCTCTGTGGATGCACGGAATGCCTAAGCACTGCCCTTGCAGCATCCTCACCAACATCTGCCCTCTAATTCATCACATGAAAATGTGACAAATGTTTTGTGTTGCTCATGATTTCTCTTCAGGGCTGTAACACCATTGTAGCTGTTTCACTGATGTACCATGGCACAAGACGAAAATTAGGCCTTTCATCTTACATCATCACAAAATCTCTGAAAGTCCCAGCTCAGGAGGACATCTTTCATACCAGGCCCTGGAAACAATGAGGTTAACCTTTCGTACCTCGCAGTGGTTGGCTTTTTGCAGGGCCTGCACAAATTCTTTTTCCACTATCACTGATAAAAAAATTGCTGCCTTCCCTTAACACCACGTTTTCTGCCATGAGAATATCAAGGCTGTGCCTTGCCTTGTTGCCAGCTGGCTGCTCCCAAACCTTGCTATGCTGTGGCTGAGGGGCTGTGCTCCCAGGGGCTACCCCAGCCTCCTCAGCCAGAGGCTGCACAAAGCCCTGCAGGAGCTCAGCTGGATGCACAGATGCTCCTTTCCCCAAAACAAGATAAAGCAAAGGTGCTGATCAGTGGTGTCCTACCTGCACTGGGGAGACACTGGCCCTGGTTCTCCCAGAGCTCAGGACTCTTCCTATTTCTTTTCCTTTCACCACATGATAATGTCTCTTGGTTTTGCCACATAATTTGTTTGTTGGGGTGGTTTTTTTATTCATTACCATCTTGCAGAGGTCTGGCCACTCATACAAATCCTCATTTTTCTGCAGGTATAGAATTTACCTTAATTGCCTCATTAAGATGTCCATTCTTGACTTAAAGCCTCGATACAAACCACATGAAAAGTACACGCTGAAAATTTCCTAAGTCTGCAGGACTTACAGCCAAGATAAGCAAGCACAGTAGCACAAGTTATGGATTTCCAATCAAAATGCATGCAAACACCACAAAGCACATAGGCTTTCCCTGTGCAAAGGTACACTGGTAATAATGGTTTAGACATAGAGAGTTAAAGTTAGTAGGGAGAGGTCCTAATTTTTCCATGCAATGTATTAATAAATAACGTTAAAATTATTTTACTTTAAAAATAACTGAATCCAGCTTGCTCCTCCTATTTTAAAAACCTTTTTATTTCTCCTCTTCTCTCTCAAGTTATGACCAGTTATTTACAGACCAACTTCTGCTTCTAGACAAACTGTTTTGCCTAGAAATATTAATTAGAGATCAACAATTTCCACTGATGTCATTACCACAACAAATGTCAAGGAAGAGTCTAGAAATGTGTTTCTTTTTTTCCAGAGGCACATACAGCTTTCAGAATGCTTTCTCACATTGAGTTCATATTGATTCAGACATCCTTCATTCCTCTGTATTATTTCTAAATCACAGAAATGACATCAAAGAAACGGAAAGTGTCTGACTTTTATCACCAAAATAAATTCTGATTTAATGTACTCTTTCCAATACTTAGGCACAATAGGATACATGATTAGAGCATAGTGGAGCTAACAGAATACCCATCGTGCCTTGTTAACCGAGGATGCATGGTATAGATCCAGGTAAAATTTGAACTTTGTAGCTTTTGTGGGTTTAATTTAGACCCTTGGGGCTACATATGCATTGAAGGCTGGACACATAACATCCATTATTGTTAAAAGTGGTTGCACACAAAATCAATGATGTTTAACAGAGAAAATGAACTTTATCTGATTTCATTTCTGATTAAAAAAAATCCCAATAATCCTAACCCACAGTTTAAATAAAATGTCCTGAAAATGACAGATACTTCATTTTTGCTTTAAAGGCATGATTCTGAAACAAGCAGAGCTGTCTGACAATGATTAAAAAAGCCCAAAACACTATCACTTAAGCACATGGGAATGTGACTGCAACCAGTAGGGCTGCTTATACCCACTGGGATAAGTATGTGTTCAAATGCTTTCATGGATTGGGACCAGAAACCAGTAGAATCAACCCTGAAGACCTAATTTTGAGCACAGACACGTGTACAGATTTTAGGTGGGTTTTGTAAGAGAGAGTGTTATTAAATTTGTTTGACAGATCCCTATTTAAGATGCAGATTTACACACCAGATGCCTGCCTGAAGCTGAATATTTCAGGGGGAAAAAAAATCAAAATGGTTAGATCATTTCTGAGAAAAAACATAATTTGATCTGACATAACCTAATTTCTGAGGGTTTTAATTTGCAAACTTAAGCTGTACCCCCTCACACTTCTCCATAAGTAAAATAGAATGGGAGATACCTTAGTGTCCTATTTGTGCTATGGGTTTATCACATGTGTGTTCATACCATAGGTTGAAAACATCCACTATTTTAAAATGTGTAAGTATTTTAGTTATAAAATACTAGGAGTATTTAAACTCTAGGAGTAATTTTTTTTTTTTAGATTTATATATACAAATTCAATCTTCAGAATAATATGCATTATATATTCACTATTCCCTGTTAAGGATGAGACTAAACCACCTCCTTTCTATAACATTCCTTCATTAAGCCTAAAAATGCCTGGAGTTGCCTGATGCAAATAATACAAACAAACCTATGAAATGTGTTTTTTAATTAAAAGCCCACTTTATGATCTGTTGATGTGAAATAAGCAGCAACCAGACTGTTAAATCTGACAATACTGAATTGGCACTTTGTCTGTGGCACAGATTTCCCACTTATCTGCATGCTTTAAGTGCTGCACTGGACAGAAAGGAAATGAGAGTTTCCTCAGTCTTCCAACCCAAACCCACAGGGACCTGGATGAACCCCCAGCATATCAGGGGGCTCCCTCTGATGAGATGTTACACCAGAATAATGAAGAACTGGACACCATTTGCATTCAATAGACACCAACTCTGTGGCAATTATTTCACACGAGTCAATACTCTGGTATCCTAAAAGAGCCCTGCAAAACCCAGCAAATGCTGAGAAAGGCGAGCTGTATGCAGGTCAGCCTCCTGTAAGGGTTTGCCCAATTTGGCTCACTATCAATGGAAGAACTCCTTTTTTTTTTTTTTTTTTGCCAACGGATCGGCTCAAAACGGGTTTGTTACAGGCAGGGTTTGTTTCAATGAGCTTGGGCTGCAGCAGGAACGTCAGCAGGATTCCCTGAAAGGCAGGGGGTGATTTTTTGGCCGTGGCAATGGTGCTTTTGACTCCAGGTGGAGGAGGAGCAGACCCTCTGTCAATGCTAGTGCCAGGCTCTGCTGGTAGCTGCACACACACTCAACACACAGGCAACAGGAAATGCTTCACCTTGCCATGCATGAGAAGGCGTATGGTAAGAGTGACATTGAGACCTCCTTCAGACACTTTTCCGTCCTTCGTGTTCATCCTGGCCGTGTATCTTCAATACTTGAAAGTAGCTTCGTTTTTTTTTTT
>VZRH01007157.1:258984-321792 GCA_013397555.1 Urocynchramus pylzowi
TTTTTTCCTTCTATTCACTTGATCAACCTACAGAGAGAGAGAAAGAAAAAAAAGAAAAAGTACCATTGAGTGGCTGAAGCTACTCTGAACTGAGAATATCATGTTGTACAAACCAATTAACATTCCTTCCTTTGATTTTCTGGACTACAGTTTAGTGCTGAAAAGGCTCCTTTGATTATTATCCCGCCCCATCCAACTCTTTAGCCCTTCACCAATTACAAGATAAACTCCCTTTTGAAACCTTTAAAATTTTCTTAACTTCCTGTATTTCAAAGTTGAAAGCACAGAGCACAGCAGAGTGAAGTACGTTTTCTTCTGAAGAGCACTTTGTTAACCTCTGCAGTGTATATATATGCTACATACATATATCTATACATGCATTTTTTACATGTGCCTAGTGCTGTTTTCATTTCTCTCCTTGTTACTACCTCTTTCTCTTTTTGCTCTTGCAGAAGAGATATTTTTGTTTTCTCTCCAGCTAGAGAGAAATTAATTCTGAGCCTAAACACTGATCCCTGCCAGCAACAGCGGATGACACATTATCAAAGACATCTGAATAACTAAGAGCCACTTGCTGTTGTAAATCTGGGCACTGTCTGACTTTGTTTTTGTCTGTGAGGCCCAGAGGTGGCTCAGTCCCTCAAAGGCCAAAGCTGAGCTTCAGCCCTAAGTGGAAGGAAGATTTTTCTTAATTCCTAATGACAAATTGCAGATTTCCAGTCATTTACAAAGCCATAAATATCCTAAAATGCTAATGAAAGCTGCAAGGGCTGGCTTTGAAGGGATAAACAAGCTGCGTTATTAGTTTATTAATGCAAGGACATTTATCAGCACAAACAAAAATGCGGAAAGGAAGGAATGTTACCAAGGGCAGACAAATTCTGTAGTAAAAAAGGCTTAGTGACTCCTTATTTAATTTTGTCCTCTTCAGGCTTATCTTATAGAGCATAAAACCCTTAGACATTATGCCTCTTAGTAACCATCACTTTTTTGTTACCCATCCTCTTTAACAACCCTTATTAGCTTTGCATCTTTGGGCTTCCCAAATATTTGCCTTGCACTATATATAAACAGGGCACTGGCTAATGAGCACGCCTAGTTTTGGAGTGTACAATGGTACACTGTTGTGTTTCAACTGTTTCACTGTTGTAGCAGGCTGCTCTCCCCTCCCCAGGATTGCTCAGGCATGGGACTAAACAACTGGAAGGGCCTATGGGATCACTCTCCTAAAAACTCTGGAGGATGCGTCATGAGGCTGTTTCACCACTTGATTAAGCGCTATCCTAAGAGCCACTAAGCACTTTACTAGATCAAAGTGAGGCCCACATTGGCTGAACGTGTTATGTGTGAGAGACATCAACAGCAATTCTTAAAGAAAGACCACAAAAAATGCTCGGAGTGATTGCTGATGGACTTGCTGAGCTGCCAGCGATCAGTGATTCACAGCACGCTCCAGACCTGTATTTTCTATAGCCATTGTGGACAGCTTCATGAATTTGTTTAGTGCCTTCTTGAATCCATACATCTGGTCTCCAAAGCTGGTGGTCTCACACATCTAATATTAGTCTGGAAAAATGTTCTCCATTCTATGTGTCTTAAATTTGCTGACTGATATTTCCCCTTGTTACACATTATGCCCTTTGTATGTTATCTGAAGACTGTGACACCAAGTCACTTCTCTGAAGCTAAAACTTCTCATCTCAGCCAGGGCCTGTGAGTGGCCAAGCCACTCCTGATGTTTTTGCCCCTGGGAAATACACTGGAAGAGTTTTCTCTCAAGCCTCTACAGGAACACTAGGGCCACAGAGAGTTCCTGTGCCTTCAGTGACTGCAAGAATAGGTGGCAGACATGCCTAAGGAGAGATGAAAAGAAAGAGTGAGAAAGAGCAGCTTAAACTCCTCAATCCATCTTCCTGATTTCCTCTAACCCAGCATGGGCTCAGGGTATTTAGTACCATGTCCTCTACTACCCAGACCACAGACGTTGATATAAATCCATTTATTTCACATTTCTGGGCTTATCACTTACACTACATATTCCCTATCTCATTGGAGAAAGGGAGACAAGAAGCCAGGTGCCTGGGTGAGAAGTCAGAAAATAGAAGCAGCCTGGCCATGTCTCTGATGCACCATGAGTGCAAGAAGATGACAGGGAAACGTTCCAAGGCAGATCTCAGGGAATGGAGAGAAAGGGTATCAGCTGTACTCTCCTTGTTTAAGATTAGACCAGGACTCAGGGGAAAACCTGCAAATGGATGACCATGACAGCCCCTTCTGACAAGTTCAGAGCATGGAGCAGAGGAGATGATGTGGTTGTTCCCAGGCTGAGAAAGGGAATGGTCTCATGCTGCTCACCTGCTCCTTGCTGAGGGAAATATCCTGGCTCTGACAGCCCAGCATTTTTTGATCTGTCAAAGATAACCCAACCAAAATGCCAAACAGGAGCATTTTGGTATATAAACAGTAGCCTAGACCTTGTCATTCTGGACTGTATGAGAGCAGCACTGGCCCTTTGAGACCTCTAGAAACTGATGGCAGCTTTAGGGCATGCTTGGAAGATTTCAAGAACAGCTGTGTTTCAAGTAGAAGCAAGGTATGCCAGACCTCTGTGGATCAAAATTCAGTGATGAAGGTACAGTTGTGTTTCTAATAATGTATTCCCACACAGGAAAAATAATTCCAGACTAGAAGGAGGTTTACAGTTGCCATGGCTTCTTACTACTGGGATGCTACAGCATCACTTTGGAAAAAAATATGGAGGGAAATCTTTACCCCAACAACAAATTTCTGCCCAAGCCTGACCTTTTCCAGATAAAACTGGAAAAAAATCAGTAGTAAAGGTTAACACCTTTTGGGTTCTTTTCAAAAACCCAGAGATTAGAAATGAAATTCCACCACAAATATTGTTAAAAAAAACCACAGCTATTTGATTTTATGAAGGATTTTGTCACTGTCCCTCCTCCCAACAAGCTTAAACTCTGGCACCTGGCACTGAGAACCACAACAGATGTCTGGGGGAGGGCTGGGAGTATGTGTGCCTGCAAGGAGTTAGGCAGCTGTGTGAGATACAAAAGGAATTAATTCAAAAAGGCAGTCTCACATGCTAAGGAAGAATATTTAAAAGCTACACATACACCACGAAGGGAGAAAACTTTTTACTATGCCAGGTCAATCACATCTGCCTCAGTTGTCCTGAAAGTACAAGTATTCCGGGTAAAACATTTACAGCTTTACAAAGTAAACCTACAGCACTGTTAATGACCTGGGTGTTTTGCTTTTAAAGACTGATTAAAATAAAATGTAGTGTTGTACTTCATTACTTTTAACTTCAAAGTAATTTCTTTTTACTTTTAAAGCAAATTTTTCTGCAGACAATGTTGCAAACATGCTGACCTCTGCGTGCATGCAGATGTCAGATCATGGCACAAGGAAGAGAATGGTTCCCTCCACAGAGCCTCCTACCAGACAGCAAGACATCCTTGTATTTATAAACTGACTGCTGTCATACACAAGCGCATTGTGAGTAGTTAATTGGTAAAATAATTTCCCTGTCCTTTGCAAAGTCAGCATTATGAACAATTTACTGTGCTCCTGCCTTGTGTGTGCCTCTCTGCGAGCAAACAGGAGGCTGAACACAGGCAGCTTTCCTTTCTCGAGCTCTGCGTGGTGAGGTCCCATGGCTGCCCTGGGGGCTGGGAGAGCTGAGTCTCAGACTGAAATAAAGTCAGTGTTTCACACTTTTCTTGAAGCCAGAGGAAAGCCAGGGGACTCCACAGGTGAGCAGAGAGTACTGTGCAGGGAGGCAGAGTCAGTGGCACAGCTATATGTTAAGAGTGAGGGTATTTGCATTTTAGCCTGCCTTCAGCAGAGAGCTGGCAGTGACAGAAGGACAGCTGGACAAGATCCTCTTCCTGACCTTGGGACTCTGGACCAGAACGCACAAAGTCCAAGACCTGGGGCTCTGCAGCTCCAGGCAACAAGCAAAAAAATATCATGCCCACAGAACAAAGGAAAGTAGCTCACATCAGGTAGTTCCCAGAAAACTGCAGATCTTCACTTCCTTTGTGGCTTTTCCATTGTCCTGTGGACATTTCCACTGCTGTTTATCATGTAAAAAGCGAACATTTTTCTTCAGGCACAAAAAGACATCCAAATGCATTTTAAAAACCACCACCTTTCTAAAACTTCAACAAAATGGATGTGGAGTCACATGCAAATGCCTTTTATCTCTAAGTATATGTTTCTATACATTTTTAATATTAACTATCTCAAGCTGGCATATACCCACGGGTCCTACATGCTCAATATTTATTCCATACAATTTTTAACACGGCTTTTCTGTAATTGTGGGTAGATTAGGCAAATAAAACAACAAGAAGCTAAGCCGCATGTTCACTGCACTTCTACAAAACCCCAACACAATTCTTGGGGATTTCAGTGAATTAATAAAAGCTACAAGATGAACTACACAGCTGAAAGGCAGTGTCACAACCCCCACACATGCACACACATAGAGGTTAGGAATCCTCATGGCTGAGGGGATAGTGTGAGATGGCTGCCTGAAGCCCGAGACATGGAAAGCCAACCTCATGACCCTCTTTCTTCCTACCCCTCAAGACTACTAATTCCCTCCAAGAAAATAAGCTGGCCACTGCAAAGAATATGGCTTCACAGAGCTTTATAAAATATATGCATGTTAAGGTGACCACTTCAGGCACACAGGGTAAGACAGCAGCAGGCAGGGATGCCAAAGATGAATAAAATAACATAGTACCAAGGTAGATACAGATACAATCAGGCAATTGATCTCCGAGTTTAAAGCCCAAATAAATTATTTGACATCTCTGAATCTGCCAAGAGAGCTACTCATCTCGAAGGTCCAGAGGGATGCAAGGGAAAAGCGAGAGAGAGTGTGCACAGGATGAGGAGGGGTGGAGCTGCACAGTCACAGAGGCATGCTGGAAAGCAAAGAGATGCAGAGAGAAGGAGAAAGGCGGGAAGAAAAAGAGAAATTCAGCTTCAGATAGCTGATACAGGGAACAGTGTGAGAAAAATCATTGTGGAAGCAAGAACCACCTGGAAACATTAAGGGAGGAAGGCTGCTCTGCTATGTGAAATCTTGATTTTACGGTTGTTAAATCTGAGCTGTTGGGAAGGAGGAAACTGGCTAGAGCACCCAGCTTAGAATTCTCTGTGTTTGGGCCTTGAAACCTCTTGAATGTAATTGTGATGCTTCATCATCACAAACTGAAAAATGTAATTATGAAGAAAGCAAGGAAGAATCTACTGATAAAATTGAAAAGAACAAATTCCAGCTCTTCTACTGGAAGAAAAAAAAGATAAAAGAATGGGGAAATGATAGTGACTGACATTCTGGAGAAGCCACTTCTAATTCATGAGAGGATGGTTAAACTCAGTCTTATCGTTTCCATGTATTTGTAGGTTTAGAAAAAGATAATTTCTTTTTCTTAAGGGAAACATGAGAAAATCCAGTATCTCACAGTAAACATGTCATTTTCACAATATATGGAAATATATGGAAAAAAAGAATAATATAGGCAAATATCAAGCCATAGACATGGGGGCATGAAAAAGAAGACTAAGACATCAGCAGAGTAATGTGAAGATGAACAAAGAGATTTATCATGACTTACGAAGAACTGAAAACTGGACAGAAACACACCATTTATGAAGAAGTAGCTCAGAGTTTCATCTATTTAGCAAGAACTCAAAAACAGTATTATGAAAAGAAAAAAAAAAGCAAAAAAAAAAAAAAAGCAAGAATTAATAAAAAAAAACAGAGAAAACTGAAACACAGGAAGTCATGAAAAGGCTGTAGCTAAGTCCTCTTGATCAGAAGACTCCAGGTGGAGGGAAAGCTCCCAGGAATTTGAAGAAACACACTGCCAGGGATCACGATGAGAAGAAACAACCTGTGCTTTCAGCAGAGCACAGTTCTTTGGAGGCAGATTTATGCTACTGACATGATTTTAGTCTTTCATTTAAACTGGAGGGAATACAGGAAGGGATAAGGAACGTAAGAAAATTGCCACAGGACAAGAACTGATGACATTATCAGTAGAGTTGACATATTTGGCCATACAGTAAGGCTTAAAATTAGAAATAAGTTGTCTGCCACAGACAGGTTCGTGCTATCAAACAAGGAGATGACTACTTTGTTTACAAGCTCTTTGATTAGCTAGGCAGCTGTTATCTAGGGCTTTTCACTTGAAAATAACATCTCTGGATGTCAAAGGACTAAACAGTGTAATTAACCAAAAAAACCACTGGCAAAAGAAAACCACCCTGTCCCCCCCACTGCCAAAAAACAACAACCACAACTACAGGTGAAATCCAGAGAAAACCAGCTCAGCTGCAGTTGTGTTAATTTGTTTCAAGGAACATCTTCTCAGAAATTATTAAAAGAGATAATGATCTGACAATATTTACAGTCTCAGCTGAAGCAAAAGAAGACAACTGGTTATTTGCTAAACATAAACTTCTTCACTTTCTGTGTCAACTGAAGGATAAAGACATCCACTGTTACTAAACCATATTGTTGTGAGGTTACTAAAAAAGCTCAAAGGAAGCCCACAATAACATAACAGTAATAATAATGACAATTCTTCAAAGGATTTTTCTCCCAACAATAACTACTTGCAAAAGGAGAAATCAAGCTTTGGAGCACCCCAGTTTTACACAGAAACCTCACCAGGAGAACCTGAATAATGAACAATAGCTAAAGAAGCAGGTGTAGTATCAACCTCTCTACTTTATCACTTCCATCTCCCAAATTACTAGAGAGGACTCTACACAAAGGAATAAGATTATACATTTTATTCACATCCTTATAATTTATATCCCCAAAATAGATTTAATGCTAATCTCTAACTCTTTCATGAAGAGAACAAGATCTGCAGATCCTGGCTCCCTTAAATTGTTGTATCATGGCCCATTTTAAGTTGGGGGATAGTTGGTGTGAATCCAAAAATACAGAAATGAGAAAATTAATTCTTTGTGTTACCAGAACAAAGCTTGCATGTTCAGTTGGCAGAATGGGTTTTTGCTAAAAAGGTAAAATAAGATAGAACAATAGCTCAAGAATGAAATTTAAACACTAGAGAGAAGAAGGATTCAGGAAATTCATAAATTTCATGCTCAAGGAGATACAAATAACACCTAACAAAAGTAAGATGAATATGGGCTACTAAGAGAGCAGTAATTGAGTACACAAACAGATATAGAAAATACATGTTTGTGGGGTTTTTTTTTAAGTGGTAAAATACAAAACATTAGCTCAAAAGTCAAAGGGGACTACAGAGCAACACAATCTTCCACCAGCTAACAGCCCCTAACAAAAAGCAGTTACACAGCTTAGCATAGCTGTGCTCCTTTTACTAATTATTGTAAAAATCTCTTTATCTGTCATATGCTAAGCTGTGTAGTTACTACAGATGGCTGGAAGTAGTAGTTTTGCCAAAGATGTGAAACTGATAAAGAACAGGATGAAAAAATAACAGAACAACTTTTATAGGCAATTGAAAGTATAAAAACTGGCAAGACTCCAGGAATGCTGCCTTTTGAATTTAATTTTATGAAGTATGTGAAGTGACACTAGTTTTTCCTTGATATGTTTGATGGTGTTTTGCCTGGGGAAGAACCTATCCTATCTATAGAAGAAGCTGCCTTGTGTTCTCCCTGGAGCTGCCTTTGTGTTCTCCCTGACACGAGAAATGCCCTCACCCAACACAACTGACATCTCATTTGCTGAAGATCACTGAATGTCAAATAATCTTTGAAGAGAACAGCAAAAGATTAGAGACTTATTTTTTCTGTTCTCAACTGATGAATGTTTAGCTACTGAACTTGATGTATATGAGTCCTGCTCTTAAAATGGACCACTTTTCCTCATACCAGTCAATAAGCATGAGCTTTAGGCAATTACACTGGTTTTTCCCTTTTTGATTTATTAAAGGAAGTAAACAGCAACATATTTATTGGCTCTTCTACTAATAATGTTTTTTTGTAAAGCCTTTTGAATAAACAATAAGATGTAGTGAATTTATTACAGGAGGAAAAATCACAGAAGCACAATAAAGACTATTGTCTTGTTCACAAATTTTCTACTATCAACATTTAATGAGAAATTACTTATTTAACATGAATTAATGTCAAAATATTATTCTGTGCGTGAATAGACAGCTACACACTGCCAAAATATCGAAAGTTATCCCATTAGAAAGCATCACATGCCAAACAGGTAATAAATGCTATCAAATGTCTAGAAATTAAGTATCAGGAAATCTAGAAAAGCTACATAATGATATTCAGCAAATGCCAAACAGATCTGGGATCTGACGAAAGTAAATAATTTCCAGGCTACGGAAAACACAATGATGCTTTTGCCAGAGGTATATTCCATCTTTCTATTTTTTCCCCTTCTTTCTACAATTATTCTGGAAAGAATTACTCTGGCAGAAATGCAGAGAGCATCTTTACAATTCCCCATGACTACAAGACAAGCAGCAGAGCGAGCATGCCAATACTTTGTACAAACCCAGTAGCCAGCTAGTGCTTCTGCATCTGTGCAAAAAGCCAGGCAGATAAAAGCTCTTGACGTGCTGGACTAATGCAACATAAATGCTTCCACAAGAAAGTTGTGGCAGCCCACTATAAATTATTCTGTACAAATATTCTCCAAAAGGATTTGAGGATGAGCAGCAGGACAGAGCAGAAGGTGCTTTCTTTCCTTTCCTAATGGCAGCAATGAAATGAACTGTAAGCTTCGTCACGAACCTGCCAGTTTGCAACATCAGGGAAGACAATTTATGCATATGGTAGACCAGTTATTTACCAAAGACTCTAAAGCTCTAATCATAGCTTTAAGCATAAAATCAGCTTTAACTGCCACTCTATCCTGTGGCTCCAAACCCTCAAGTAAAGCATCACGTTTCTCAGACCTCTGGGATATTTTATGTTGCTTGTTTCAAAGCGAAATTTTGCCTTACTTGCTCATGTTTGACTAAGAAACAGACACTCCAACTAACTTGGATTAACCATTCCATATGGTGTGAGACAATAAATCTAATAAAGAAATGTACATATAAGTCACAGGGAAGGTACAAGCAGCACAAACAGCATAGTGGTCTGTCCAGCCCAGAGTTGCTCACAAGAAAGGCCTACCATATAAGATGAGATTTTTGGTCCACACCCTTTCCTGGAAAAATCCTATGATCTGATGACCTAAACATTGTGAATGTGTGGTATATTTGTGAAATAATCTCTGCCCCCTAAAGTCAAATGCATGACTCTGACATTTCCTCAATAAATAATTTCATTCTAGAATAGTGTTTAAATTTTAAATTTACCTTAATATAATTTAAAACAAATAAAGCAACAGTTTTGCTTGTTGATTTAAAAATAAATGTACTTGCAAGAAGACAGTCAAGCCTATGTCTCTTTCCCATTTTTTTAAAATATACAAGAGAACAGAGAAATTGTTCGCACAGTCTTTTTCCAATATATTTAAAGTAAGATTTATGCACATACATAAGAAGATACATTTCAACATAGTATGCATATATGCACAGAATATGGTTAAATAATGACAAGCAAGTAAGGTATAATTTTTTACATGACAGATGTGGACAAATTTTAAAACATTATGCATCACATTGCTGGGGTGTAATCTAATAAACAAATTTTAAGACCAGAGTGATTTTTAAATGTGATTTTTATCTTCAATAAAAACAGTCTCACAGACACAGAGATCTATAATTTTCTTTCCCAGTACATATAGGAGTAAGGACAGCTTCTCATCGATCAAAGGAAAAAAATTCCCCAAACCAGAAGAATAGTCAAGGAAATACAGAAGCTTCTTTAATAGGAAACATTAACCCATCAAGTAGGTTCCCAATGGGCATAGAACAAACAGATATTTAAATATATTTGGCGTTTTATATTTCTATTGGTGTTGAAATTATATCTGTGCTAGAATATATCTTTGTCCAACCTATTTATAAATTAAATGCTTCCAAGACATATCTGGTTTGATAAACATGAGTCAGTTGTTTCACTCAAACCACAAACATGGCTGGTGGTCAGTGAAATGAGGCTAATAATGATGATACATTTAACTTCATTCAACATAAAAATACTACATATTAATATAATTGAACCTCTGACACAAACCAATATCACTTTTGTTGCCACCTTCATGATGTTATTTTCAAGGCTATGATTTGAAAATCCATTCAGGCTTCTCAGATGAATAAATAAATACTTATTTAAAGAAGGAGAAATTCACACAGCCTCTCAGAAAGGGAAGAGGATGAGCTCCAACCCTTCAGTCACAAGGGGATGGGTACTAGCCTCTGGAGTGAGAGTCACAAGCTCCCTCCAGGGATGCCACACTTGTGCTTGCTTGAGACAAACAAGGAATTTTCTCAGAAACCAATCCAGCAGCAGCACAGCTGTAACAGCTGCAAATATGGCTGAGTGCTGCAAAGACTTCCATTGGTCATGGGGATAAAAGGGGAAAACAAAAAGCAATGTTGGAATGTCCTGCCAGGGTGTTGGAATTGTTGTCTTCAAAAGCCACAACCTGAATATTTGAGTTCTCAGCTACTGATTGTTAGTGAAAACATAGAGCATTATAGAGATTTCACTGTGGATTAATGACTATGGAGTAGGTAAGAAAATCCAGTAAGTTCCACAGCCTCATCTGAAAAAAGATTTAACAAAAAAAACCCCACCCAATCAAAAAAACCCAAAACTCAGCCCACAATAAATTACTCTTTTATGGGCAGTCAATACTCAGAGTAAAGAGCCAGACACATCCCAAGATTTAAGCCACTTAAATCAATATTTTTGTCACTGATTTAAACCAGGAGAATCTTTAAAACTCAAAAGTCAGTCTAATTAATGAAGTACTCAAAACCAAAGAAAAACATAAAATAGTTTATTAGTGACTTAAAAGTGCCAGTTATAAAGACAACCACTATATATTGCTCTAGCACTGCATTTGGCCCTTGCCATCTATTTGTTACTTCTGTGGAACCTTTAGAATTGAAACAGCCTCTTTTTGACAAAATAACTCATTTTTTTCACCAAGATGCTCAGCTGAAACAGTGCTTCATGAAATGTTTCTGTCATTTTGTCTAACCTTCAGTCTCTTTCTGTACAAACACATGCAATACACACACCTGTATATATGTCCATGAATGTATACAAGCTTCCCCAACACTTTCAACATTTTTAAGAGTTAACAGGGATGTCCAAGTGTCAGGTTCACACAAGTTTCATTGAGACGCAGACTAAGCAGGTGCAAGGTCACGGTTCCATGGCAGGCCACTGGGAGCTTCTTCTCCCAGTGATAACCTTGAGTGAGCAAAGTAGAAGGAGGGGACTCTGAAAGTGAACTAATACAATCACTTTAACAGCTCCCAGATGCAGAGAAATTCCTAACAAGAGGTGCTTTAAGCAGACACAGGACACACGTTCCTTTTTTTTTTTTTTTTTTCCCACAGCAACTCCAGTAGTTTTGTGGCTTATACACAGTCCTGCTACCTTTAACAGATTTTCAGGTACATAACCAGATGTGTAATTTGGTGCTCTACTTTCTTTATGAAAACAACACAGGACCTTTTCTAATGTGAATTATTTGATGGTGCCCTTACCTTCCCACTTTTGGCTTGGGACCACAAAGTGATCCATTAGTTCATTCAAAAGAAAAAAGTAAAGGTCAAGAGAAGATAATTGCTGACTTATTGCAGAAATGCCAGAGATATACTCTGGATGGTGGATATACACCCAGGAGCAGGTTACTACTAAATAAATAAATAAATAAATAAATAAATAAATAAATAAATAAATAAATAAATAAATAAATAAATAAATAAATAAATAAATAAATAACCCTCTCTAAAATAAAATTTAAAAAAAAAGTGCATTACTAAAGTTTTGGTGCTGTCTATATCAATAACTAGAAGAAGGTATTAACATCACATTAATGACTGTCACTTGGATGGACTGCAGACACTAAAAAGAGAAGAGCTTAAATAGAAGCAGAAAGATAATAACCCAAAAAGCAACACAGTGGAAAAAAAGTGACAATAAATCTACAATACAAACAATAATACAAATACAACTGAGAAACCCAGTTCTTAAAAATGAGCCACATCTGGAAGGCCCTGATGATACAAAAGACCTGGAGATGACCCAGGCTACAAATTAAAGGTTTAAAACTTGTACTTTAAAGCAGAGGAATACGAAGTATCTATGTTATCACAACCAACTGCTATTTTATATTTGCATCAGGACAATCCATAACCAAAGCAACCCAAAAAAACCCAATTCAATGCAATCCAAAAACGCAAATGATCACAAACAAACAAAAAAGAAAATGAAAAAAGAAGAAGGAGTTCATTGACAGGAGAAAAGAGAAAAACCTACTTACTAAAACTGACAGAAAGATGGAGGTGGATCTTAGCTACAGTTCAGTCTAGTGTAAAGGAAACAGAGGCAAATGAACCCATGAAGTCTTATTAATCTCCAGTCTCCAAGACTTTGCACATTTTCTGTTTCTTTTTCATTTATACTAGAGCACTGGAATTGTTTTTATTGAAGCTGGGGAGGGGACGGATATTTTAGATTTTTTTTTTAGTATTATTTAGTCAATAAGCAAGTTAACTTGGTAAGAGGAAAAGGAGGTCATATAGCATTCAAAGAGACACAATACTTGTTTTCTTTTTCCCCTCCAGTGCTCTGTATTGAAATCTGAAAAGCCCGTTTCAGATTCTGCACGTTGCTATTGCACACGTAATAATAGGACACACTGGCCTTTGATACAATTCTCTTCAGGGAACAAAAGCTTCCTTTGGCACAACTACAGCCACTGCTTGTTGTAGGTTACACATGTCTTTCCAGTCAAGCATGATTAATAACTGTTAAAAAAAATGCTCATGACCCATGGCAAGTATTCTTTCAACTATAATACCAGCATTATGGGCTCTGAATCTCAGTAATTTTAAAATGTGCTTCTACAATGGAACTATAATTTAATTACTTTTTCTGCAGCCTGTTCCATTTTGTTTCATCACTTTGATTGCACCATGCACTTGGCAGCTTATGGAAGACTGCATCTGCCTCCAGGATTATTTCACTGGGCTCTTTCGACATCTGTTTCTGAAAATGACTTTATTTGCAGTGGCATAAAGAATAATCAGGGACTTGTTTAATCCAGATAAATTGGAAAAGAGAGAGACACAGAGACGGAGTTGGAGACAGGGAAGAGACCAGGGAAAAAGAGAAAGCAGATCTATGCTGCATGCTGCAGAAGACATCAAAATAATCTCTCCTCTTCCTGTGCTTCTGCAAATGTTGTTATCTGATGGATGATATGATACATGAAAAGATGAGTCACTAAGTCAGTTCCTTTTAATGTTTAGGGGGAGCTCATAGATGCCATACATTCTAGCTAAAGCTGCGTGCTGTGCTTGATCAGTTTAATAAAATTTTCATGAATTACATTTGCAACCTCGTCCACTGAGAATCACAATGCGGTCTGAAATGATCTGCAGCAGTTGACAAAAGTCCTTGTAATAAATGAGCTAAATCCAGGCTCCAGCCTGACCTGACATCCTTCCAAAGGCAGCTAGAGCCGACACCTGTTGCCGAGTGCCACCGCACAGCGATGGGCCGAGCACACAGCTCAGCATAACTTCCCACATATCAGCACTCGTGAAATGGGTCACCTGTGGATCAGATGACCGAGTCCAAGGCATCTGTAACATGCCCATGCCTGCCTGAGCTTTGATTCAAAACAATGGAGACCAGCACTGTTGACTCCTGTTTACTTTTGTATTATAGATGGATTTGTTAACCCACAAACCATTTAAAGCAGCTAAAGACGTGCCCTCTAAAAGATCACAGGTGTTGGCCAGGTTTTATCTCATTCTTTAGTTCTCTTTGCCTGTTTTTTTGCAGAGGGTGAACATATACTTCTCAAGACACATCCACTGCTTCCCTAAGAATGCTGCAGGAAGGCAGCTCTGGCAACAGGAGCAGACAGCAAGGCTTTAGGAACAAGCCCACTAAACTTCTAAGTGCTAGAGTGCTAGACCATAAAGATAACAAGCAGAACAATTCCTAAAATTGTCTTACTTTTGAGAGTTTCAAATCTTGCCTGTCTTGTGCTCCTTTCTTTTTGGAGATTTTTTCTGTTATTTGCTGGTCTTCTAGGCTATATTGCTGCAGCAAGCACATCAGAAATTAACTGATTTGGACACAGAAATTTCCTAGGACTTACTTAAACACAACTCCAAGGGAGGCCCTGCTCAAGAAAACAATGAAGAAAAATCATTGTCCCCAGAAGTAACAGGTATCATGCAAACACACAATAGCTGGACATGTTTAAGTGGTGCCGCCCATGCTCTTTGCTGTTGTCCCCATGAGAAGGTCACAAAAAGGAAAGACAAAAAATTCCTCCTCTTCTGTATTGCACTGCCTTACCTTTCCTCAGCAAAATACAGCAGGTGAGCTAAGGACATGAAAAAAATCAAAGCTTCCAGACTGTTGATCTACTTACAGGCAATACAGGAAGCAAAACTCCTCTGGCAACCAGTGTGCTAGTAACTTGGCAAGCTTAACGGTCTGCGTTTGGAAGCCTGGTTATTTTCATAAAAGACATAATCCCCAAAGTAAACAACTCAAACTTTTGGAAGGAAACAGACCAAAACAGACCAAATCAAAAATTTGCAGTTAGCAAAAAGGGAAAAAATCATAAGTGTATTTTGCTGGTGAATTACTTGAAACCCAGCAGAACAAGATTCTCTTCTCTGCTTTCTCACCAAGGTCCCAATACCCCTCTGATGTCTGAAGGTGAGGTGAAGATTTGATAGAGGATATTGGGTATTCACAGAAGGTTTGCAGTTGGCTAATCAGGTAGGGAAGCTGCCCTGAAGAGAGATACGTGCCTGTGACAGGGCAGGCTGTGAAAATCCTATTAAGAGACTATTAGCAATTTTTTTTTTTTTTCCTTTTAATTTAGACAAATTTACTTCCTCCCCTCATTTTCCATCTCACAACCTTTGGCTGTAACACAGAAGCTGTACAGGGCCAATGGCCATGCAAAGACACGACTGCTTTTCTAGAGCCTCAATGTAAAATGTACACAGCACAAGACACAGAGAGTCTGACAAGGTTTTGTTGTCTTGTCAGTATTACCAAAGAACAAAAGCCATCATGGTTAGTTAGCAATTCTCCCTAAAGAATTTGTAAGGATGTACTGTTTAACAGCCAAGGTAAAAAAACTGGTTTTCCTCTGAAGCACCAGCTAGTAACCACTGTTGGACAATGAGAAGATGCCTGTGCTGGGCTGCCAGTCAGATGTGGCTCGGCAGCAACTCTTCCATAAGAAGTGCTCTTAAGGATAAGGTAAGTGTTTGAACACACAGATGATTACCTTAGCTTAGCCACATGAACTTGGAATGAAGCTTTCAAACCATTGGTAGCAACTGAAGAGCGAGAAGGCAACGCACTCCCTTAAGCACCGATAATAAAAGCAGTTTATAAGGTCAGGGTCAAGTCAGGACAGGGCAGCATGGGGGAAAAGTGGCTCTTTACTCAGGTTACTTAAGAGAACAACAGAGGTGTCAGCTTGTTGCCTGTGGTGATGCCAGTCTGCACTCTTAAAACCAATTTTTTACGAGAGAAAACTTTATTTTTAAGCAAATTTGAATAACCAGCTTGGAAAGAGTGGAAATTCAGTGGAAATTGGTTTGGGTCTTGTCACATGATCAACAGTCCTCACTGGGGAAGAATTTTCCTCCTGTAACCACAGGTTCCTATTCAAAGCACTTGAGACCTATTTCAGGGAGCCTCAGGAAGAACAGCTCATGCTCTAAGACATTTCCACTGAACTCCAGCAACAAGAACAATTCAGTTTATGCAGAAGCACAGCTTGCCTTTTACCCATCAATCCTGTCTCAGGCAGGGCACAGAAGCGATTTTTTGAAGATACTATAAAGGCTACACTATAACACTATAACATGGAATAGCTTCTCCAAAAGTGAAATCTTTGTGCGTCAGCAGAAACAGCAGAGATGCCTCCTGAGCGTCTTGATACTGGCAGGTCTTTAGCTACTTAGCTGACTGTAAAATTGAGTGATTTAGGCTCCTAATTTCAAGCACATAAAGGATCCTGGAGCCTGCCCAGTGTGGACACAGACACCAAATCTTGCTGTCATGAAACAAAATGTTGTCTGCAAGTCATCAAAGGAGGGCCTCACTATAGTATACTAACTATTCCTCATCCTTTCCCCTTGACATGTTCTATCAAAATTAACCATTTTTCTAAAACTGCTTTCTGATGCAATGGATTTTCATCTACAAGGATCTTACTTATACCTCCTTGAAGTGAAATCATCTAAAGTGGCTGAAATGAAAATGGACCCTGTCTGTCATAGGCAGACCTAGTTTCTGTCTGTGGCTATCCTTCAGCTCTGTAGATGAGAAGTTATAAGATAAAAAAGGAAAGTTATCTGAGTGGGAGGCTTCACTGCTCTGCTTAATTAGCTGCTGTTGAATATGAGAAACACAGCAGTGTGCACCTTCATGTGCACACATGTGCTTGTAGAACCAATGTGCACTAGGAACAGGGTTGATGTATCTTCTATAAATTGGAAGATGACACCAAAACATTGCCAAGAGGAACTAGTCTGCATTACTTTATAAAACAAATCACGATTTTCCCAGCCTGCAACAGCCCCAAGGAGATCATCTAAGTTTTCAATTGCTTCCATAAAGTAGAAGCTCTGTCTTTGCAACAGCATTCAGTCACGCTATCTAGAATCTTCCCAGGCTGTACTGCAATGTAAAATCAAGATAATTGAGAGATCAGCCATGCAATACACATATACATATATATCTGTTCATTCTGACAGAGCCCATCACACATAAAACTGCTTGTATCAGCCCCAATACTCCTCCAGTGCTCAGAGATATTATTCTGATCACATAAAATACAGCAGCAACCACTATTTCCTCACACAGTCATTCTATACACAAATGTCAGATTATGTATTGTTCTTGCCAATGCAAATGTCAGTTTGGATTTGCCATAGGCTACAGACGTGCCCCAGATTATTCTGGGTCCCCTATGGAGCTGAGGCACAAATTCTCAGCACCTTGCAGGATGAAAAGCCTTTGCCACAGTGACAGGCAAGGGTACACGTGTCTTGCCTTTCTGGCATGGAAGAGGCACATATAAAATATTAAGCCCATGCACTTTTGACCCGTAAACTGCAGCACCAAACAAAAGCAGGGCAGCACTGCTGCAGAAGCACAGTTTCTGTGGATATATAAAATTAATGATCCAGCTTCCCTGATCTGTGAGCACAAGTGAGTGCAGACTAAGAGGTCACAGGGACGGCTTTTCTGGGCACAAACTGGGCACTATTTCAGGAGGATATCAGGCATCTAAAAACCTTGTAAAGGAGAACAACACAACACTTGGTGGGTGACTTCTACAGAGAAACACTCCTTTACAGTTTCTACAGCAACCTGTTGATTATGAAAGGCTGATGGTAGATGTCTGTGAAATAACAGGGTGAAAACCAAGGCAATATAGGAAAGGATATATCAGACATACCTGATATGTTAATTGTTTCCTTCTGTTTCCCTTGATTTTCCTGTGTTCTAAATAGGAGATGTAGTGAACCAGCCTGAAGGATTTACTGGGCTTTACTGATAGCCTCCAGAAGGCTCTACTTCACAATTTCTCTTTGTGACAGATTTGGCTAATGGCAAAATTGAAGAAAAACTCTGTAGACAGTCTGGAGATGTTGAACCTAATAATTTTAATAATTTTGTGTGTTTCCTGGGTTGGTTTGTTTGTTTGTTTGTTTGTTTGTTTTTTTCTGAAGTCTGAGAGGCATAAATTCTGTTGAAACATTAAGACTTGGAAAAAAATTACACAGGTAGTTTGTTATTATAGCTAGCAAAAAAAACCCCCAAAACCTCCAAAATCACATCACTGCCTCCCAGAGTATTTCTTCAAAGATATAGTTTTAAAGCCTAAGGCACCATATTTTATATGAGGTGGATATGTGTTAACAGAGGGATATCTGTAATGACATCCCCAAGCCCTAGGCAAACTGTCCTCACTCTGAGCCATGCTGCCTGCCTTCTTCCCTGCTATAGGTCTCTGCCAGCTAGTTCAAGGGACTCAGAGCCAAATATTCTGAATTTCTGCAAGGTGCTTTGTTAAGAATTCCTAAAGGAAAAACTAGTCAAAAAGTCCTATTTCTGTTGCCTAAAAATATGTCAAATATCAGCTGCCGCTGAAAAATAGTGGAAGCCAGTTCTCCAAGGAGTACAGACAACCAAGATAACTGCAATACTGAAATGTTACTTTACTCTTAATAGTAATAACAAAAATAATAGCAAAACAACAGAGAAATGCAAAGCTGACTAAATACTTAAGAAGCAGTACTTTCCAGGTCATGCAAACACATAATCCAAGTCTTTTTATTCCCTGAATCACAGAAGCTGATGTAGAGGAATATTTACAGCTTCCATGCTCTCCTCCTTCCCCCACACACCCCCTCACAGTACTCCCCTGTTGCTGGCATCCTGACACTTCTGAAAATTACTGTTTTGCCATCCAACTTTTGGAAGTAAATGCAAAACTCAAGATCTTACCTTCTCTTTACCAATGGACTATTAACAGAACCTAGCTGGCTTGACTTTAAGTGCAGACTGAATACACGAACAGCTGCATTCTTTCAGAAAACGAGATCCGCGGTTATTAATTTTGTCACCAGAGTCATCAGACCAGTTTCTTACTTGTGGCTATGAAATTCCTTTCAGATGACATTTTACCAAAAAAATTTAAGAATCCATGTAGTGGAGGATAAAATGATTCACATATTCTAGGAAAATATAGGCTTGTAACTGAGACATGTAGGTTTGGCTGGAAGCAAATTTTGGACAGCCTATTACAAAAGGCATCTTGTTGGTCTCTCCCTTAAGTAACTGAGACAGGCTGCTTGCAAGATTTTAATGAAAACAGCTCTTTCACGGAAAATGGAGTTATACTATTGTTTCCTTTATAATTTTAAACAAAGAGTCTTATTTTTTGCATGAAGGACATTCCAAATCCCACTTTTCAATTTTAATCACAAAACAGTTTTGTAGCATGTATTAGAATAATAATGGCTCTTCCCAGAGAGAAGTCTTTGCTGGATAAAGTGACATCTAGCAAATATCATGTGGCTGGTACAACACCAAAGCAGGAACCCATGGCCATTCCTCTTTTAAGATCTTGTCCAAAACAGTTTCAATCTGAGATTTGAGGGAAAACTCCCTTTCCTTGGCCTGTTCTCTCCTTGCTTGAACATAAATGCACTTCTCTGGACTGTGAGAGGAAGGAGTTGTGTCTCCACGTGGAACAGGAATGCTGCCCCCTGTCCCTTCACCCCACAGCTAGCAATGACTACAAGCAGGCACAAAGCCCTGAACTGACAGCACACACACTACAGAAAATGGCAGAGTTACCCTGAAGCCCAGCTTCAGGTGGGCAAAAGCCCATGTCCAGTGTTTCCTCTGCTGGGTGCAGCCAGAATATAGAGAAACCAGTCCAAACTCTCAGGTGCACCTGAAGTCATCAACCAGCTATACCACTTCCTTACACTGCTGCTGTCACCCAGATCCTGCAGGAATTCAGGCCAAGCCCAGGCCTGCTATTGAGACCTATATATCCTATCATTGCCACCTAAAGACTCAACAACTTACAGCCCTGTGCTGCAAATTCTGCAGCCAATGAAGACAGAAACATCCCACGGACTATCTGGGGACTTACTGAGCTCAGACCAAGGGCACCAAGGCCTCCACAGCTACACAGGACCAAAGCAAATGGAAACTACAGCAAGTTCTGTATGTAGGCTTAGAGGTGAGAGCATTAGTCTGCTTTCCAGAAAGGGTTACCTAGATCAATACTGCAGGTTTCTGCCAGCACGGGCTGTCAAGGGACAATATGCAGTTCTTGGGTGCTAAAGCTCTGCCAATGCAACCTTCCAGGCCAATAGATGGCCAGAACCACATACCAACCAGAAGCAGTCTACTGTGCTTACTGTGTACAAGCTATAATGTGTTCACTTGATATTCAAAGCTGTAAACACAGCAGGTGCCCTTAGTTTCACTGTGACTGAAAGTATACAGAACTGGGTCTTATCCTTGTAATACTACCTTGAACTCTGCAAGGTGAGCAGCCATTTACATCTTTAGTAGATTAAAAGTGCTGGCTTCATTTGAGTTTGTTTTCCAAATAAATTTAATTTTGAGGATTCCGTGTCCCTTTTGTTCTTGGTATGTAAAAAGCTAATCCACTTATTTTCGTACACAACCCTGCTTTAAGGTGCTTTATTTTGACACAAAAGTGTCACACACCTTTTGTGACAGAGTTACAATTTATCATATACTGGCACCAAAGAAGATTAAATCCAAAATCTTGCAATTCAGGAGAAGTTAAGGGATCACTGTGAACAATGGATCTAGATCAACCACTGCTTGTCAGCAGTTTGACAAACACCCTGTTTTTATCCTGTTGGCAAATTGTCTGTAAAGAAAATAAAGTTTTGCTAAGTGTGCTTGCCATTCTTTGGCATACTGGGTTTGATTTATCTAGCTCCAGGTTTATCCTGAACTGCTCACAGTGAATAACAATCTGACTGGACAACACACGGCATCTGGCATTCAAAGATGGCTGTGCATGCATCCAACTTGGTTTATCCCATCATAGGGCAATCTGGCTTGAATTAACAATACAAAATAGTAGTATTAATCAGTTTAATACAACCTGGTTTACAAATACCTGAGGTACTGAGAGATCAAAATAAAAAGCTTCTAATTTAACAGTTTGTTTAGAAGTTGCTCGTTTCAAACTATAGCTTCACGCATAATTACCCCTTCTAAATACTGATAAGTCTTTAAATGTGGCCATGAAGCTGAATTAAAATTTCCATAGCCACAGAATAAAAAATAATTTCAAATTAATCAAACATTCGCNTATATACAATATATATATATTTAAAAGCTGTTAGTGACCCTGAGCCCCTTACAGCTCAGACTCCCAATCTCCTGGTGCCAGAGCAGCCCACATGCAAGCCCACATGCACGTTGTACATCCTTATCTCCCATACACATGCTATTACTTTCACACCCTCAGCAGCCCCCTTACATAACCTGACAGCCAACAAGGAATATTTCATTACAAGATGCTGAAACTGCTTTGTTTCCGTATACTATTTGGGTAGTGACAGATAGTGGGTTTTTTTCTGACAATTCCCCTTCTCTTTCATTAGAAAACGCCTAAAAAGGTGCTGCCACATCAGACAGTGGCACTGCACACCTTCACCCTGCAAAAATGAAAGCAGATAAACAGAAACATGTCATGAGATGACAAATGCAGTTTTAAGAGGTCTTCATACTTTTTTCTTTATGTTTGCTTCTTTCGTGCTCTATCCCCTCAGTCATGCTGATGCAACCATATAGTGAACAAAACAGTACTGAAGTGATTTGATTTGAAAACCAAACCAAACCAAAAAATAAACCCAAAGTCTGGTCTGGTTTGTAGCACAACCCTCAATTTATCATCCAGCACAGTGGAAGTGGGTGAAAAATACTGCAGGAATTAAATAAATACGGCCTTATTAAAACAGCTTTGCTGGCTGAGGAAACACTTGAGTAACTGCACTTGTCTATACAGAATGGATGGTGCTGAAGAATCAGATGCTACATTTTTCCCTAGACATTTTGCCCATTTCTAGTTGGCCAGGGTTAAATTTTTCTGTTTTCATGTGACCACACAACGGCTTGCTATCTTGCTGTTTCTCAATCATGCTGACCCTCTCCATGGATGGAGGAGCTGAATGTCTCAGCAATGTGCCATGACCTGCCTTTCTGCTGGCAAAACAAGAGGAGTGGCCATTTCTTACTACTGCCACCTTCATCACTCTTAGAGCTGCAATGTTCACTGTTAACCCAACTGGAAAGATCTGTCAAATTGCAAGGCTAAATTAACCTGCAGATTTTCTTCAGCAATTCACACATCAAAACATAGGTGTGATCTCTTTTCTTTTGAAAAGAGCAGCATACATTGTTTTCCAGTAAGCTGTGACAGCTAAATGTGCAATATAGGCTGAAAAGTCAAGAAAAGAAAAACATATTTACAGTGCCTCCTTATATACTAATTATAACTTTCTAAGAAAATGAAAGCTTTATTGCAAACACATTTTGATTACTGAATGAAAATGTTCTTCAACATTTCAAAAATGTTTCAAGATCCCCAGAAAGAAGACAAAGTGTAAGCCTTACTGTTAAAATTACCACCTGCTCATCCTTAGAGAAATGGTACACAAAATGCTTATAGTGAATTTTAATGCAGTAGAAATGCCAACACTATTTCTCCAAGACAACTTTTTTCCCCTATTTTAGAAAAGCACTTGGGCCCAGATGTTACCAGGTGAAATTCAGCAGCAGATGTCCTATCAAAGGCATGCCAAGCAACTTGAATTTATTTTAGTGATCTGCTGGCACTCCAGTATAAATGGCTCAGTGTCATTAACTGAATTCTCCTGGCTCACCTGGAATGGATTTAAACCCATTTTTGTCTTGCAGGAAGAACCACACAAGAGTAATCTGATTAGTTTAGATGCTCCTGGAATGAATAAAGATGATACTTATATTGAAGTGTGTGGCAAGGAACAAGTACCAGCAGCAGGTTTCCTGCTTTTCCCAAAGACCCAAAAGCAAACTTCACTGTCCTGTTTCTATGCCAGTATCCCAGCATGTCTTTGCACAACCATCTTATTCCAACAATTTTGCTAATGTGATTTTTGGAGATGAAATCAAGATTTTTGGGTTGAAATCAAGACCTGAGCAGGGAATGCCAAACTCTGAAGTGTTGCTTCTTCCTAACTCTGCTGACAATTAGAAAGTATTTCCACCAAAGCCCAACAGAAAGATTTAAGCTTCAAAACCGGGCCTTAACTTTATTTCTATTTTTATTCTCTACCAAACAATATAATTGCCTAGATTATATTTTAATAATTTGCAGTGCCTTTCCCAATGCAAATAAGGCTCTGCCAAATATCTGCAATTCCTCACTAAGCTTCTCTAGATCAGGAATGGAGTGTTGTTCTGGCCAGTTGGAGAGTGTATGCCAGTGACCACAAAACCACAAAGATCTGAGCAGCTAAGGATTGCATGCTCTTAACATCTCCCAGTGGTCCTGCTGTCCTCAGCAGCCTTCTGATCCAACCTCATGACCCACATCCTGCCCACTCAAACAAAACCTGCATTGACACTTGTTCCTGGCTCTTGGCTCCAAACTTTCCTGTGCTGCATTCTGCAGGCATGGTAGCCTGGTGGCCTTCTGCCAACACCATCTCTGGACCAAAATGAATTTTTCCACATCTTCAGACCTGGACAGACATTGCCTCTCCCTGAATAACAAATCAGAGAATGATCATTATCCACGATTGGCTTGCACCCTCCAGACTTGGGACAACAAAACATCCAAAGCTCAGCCTGTCCCACAGCTGACCCCAACCCCGCTTGCTGCTGTCACAGCTGTGCACACTGTGTTGGGAACCTTGGGGACCAGAGCAGTCTGGCTTGCCCATGGCCAGTAGCCAAGAGGGACAGATAAGCCTGGCTGCACTTCTCCCTTCTCACACTGCTCAGAGTCAGTTCCTAATCCCAATGCTGTCCTCCTCCCTACCACCCTGGGGCAGTGCCAGCAGCGCAGTCTCCTGTCTCCAGTTCATCTGATTTACACACAAGACTGTCATTTCCTTTCCTGAAGCCATCCTTGCTCTTCATCAAACCATTTTCAATTCCTAGATTAACTTCTTCGACAACATCCTCATTCATTAGACCAAACTGATTCATGTCCTGAACACTGCTCATCTCATGCTCAAAGGGAATGCTGGTCCTCTGGAAAAACGGCTGCAGTGATGTAATTCAGGACTGAATGATTAACAAGGCCAAATCGGAGGCACAGAAGAAACCACACATCTGGCTTTTCCTAACTTCTAAAAGCTTGTTTCTGCCACTTAAAAGTTCTTTTCATGTTGGTTTTCAGTGCAATCTTACTTACTCGCTGTTAAGCACCAACAGTGGGGTTAGTTCCACAGTGAAAACAGATATAAAGAGAGCCTCTGTCTTGAGAAATATCCTTTCAAGCAAAAAAAAAGATGTATAAAAGAAAAGAGACTGACTCCCTGTGGCCTCACAGAACTTCACAATCACCTCCCACAACCAGCCAAGTAAAATCTACAGGCATCACAACCCTGAACCACTACTAGGGGACACAGAAGAATTCCTTCATCTGGAAATAAAGCTAAACACAACTTAAGTCTATATTGTTACCAATCAAGTGTGGCAGCTCTTACAGCATAGATATTAAATCCCCAGTGTTCAACCTGCTTTCATTCATAAACACAGTCTGGATTGGTTGGTTTTATTTCTGAGCAAAAACTTGCACTGTAAGCCTCCTCAGTATGGAGGCTATGCCCTGGCATTTACTTCATTAAGCTCCATCATTCTAATCAATAGTACATCCACTTTTGTTCTGCTTTACAATTAACATCAAATAACATCACACACCAAGACTTTTTAAAATGAGAGTCAGAGCTGCATGCAAAAGACGAATGCCAAAAAAAAGCAGCACTACCTTTGGTTCTGCCCTCTTCTTCCTTGCAAGCCTTGCAACTGCTTGCTGTTTCCCTTTCTAATAAGTGAAATTTAAATATGCTGAGAATTTTAGGCACTCAAAAAATTCACAGACATGTTTGAGCTTCTCAATATAAAGGGTCACTCTATGCTAAATTAAAAAGAACTGAATAATCACTTATTTTGAACAAAGACTCTTATTGTTTTCTGAAGTTGTTGCTATGCACATTCATGTGAGAATATAACTTGATCACAGGAAACAAGAAAGCTTTGTAGTTTGCATTTTTTGGGATTACAACCACAGTCCTGTTCAGAGTGGTCACAAAGACATCACTTGATTTTTCACCAATATTAGTAATGAAACAGTCTTTTCTTGCTAATGTGTAGTGCTGCACAATTAATATACAACTGCAATACAAGTGACATGTCTTTATGGGTCTGGAAGCCTGGTTTTTTATAGTGTTTCTCAGTGTTTTAGATGCCAAGTAGTACCAGCCATAGGCAGTGGGTGATGGCTTAATGTCGTGCAGCTGTGCCCCTTCACAGCCAGTTCACAGAGTGCAAGCCACATCCCAGATCTGCCCATGCTGTCCCCAGCAGCCTTTTACTTTGCATTTTGGACATAGCATGATGTCCTCCATAGCATAAGGCAAGGCTGCCTCAGAGAAACCATGCTCTCAGGGCAGATTTGTGTCATGAGTAATACAGCTGGGGGAAGAGAAGACCTACTCAAACCCTGGGAGACATCACAGGGTGCTGCTGCCATGCTGTGCAGTTGTGAGCATGCACCAGCAGTCAAAAGAGCTCTCTGGCCTCAGACCAGGCCCGGGACAAGCCTGGGCATTTCAACAGCACAGGGTGTCTTCATCTGCAGTCATGTAGGTTTAAGTACTCACTTATAAATAGGCTTTAAGCTAAGGAAAATTAGTTTACAAAATGTACTTTGCTTAAGAATAAATGAAACAGAGACATGAATATGTGGAGTCACTCTAAAAGCTGAGGCAAAAAAAACCCCGTACATTTCTTGCTGTTGAGGGGGTTTTTAGTAAGACACTCAAAACCTGGGAACAGTATTATCTGTTCTTTGACCACAATGAACCACCATCTTCATTAATGCTATAATCAAAGAAAAACAGCTATCACTGCCTTTATCCAGTTACTACTGGGCAAACATGGGAATCTGAGGCTGGAGAGGCAGGAAGAATTCCTCAATCCTCTTCCCAAAGAAACTGTGCTAATAGTCTAAGATTCCCAGGATGTGAAGGTACTGTCTTGCTTTCTACTGGAACATGAGCATATATGATGTGAGGCACCAAAGTGACTCAGTAGCTCAGAACAGCAAACAATGCAAATCATTTCAGAAAGAAGCACATACAAAGAGTCTTTTTGCCATGGCACAATATCAATGACTCTATGGATGGAGCACTTTTCACCTGTCACTGATCTGTAATTCACTTTTTGTCACCCTGCATTATTATACGATTTAACACTGAAAGCAAACTTCATCCATCAGTTACCCTCATCTGACAACAGGCTGTGGTAATATTGCTTTTTACATGTAAGAAAACAGGGTATCAATCAAAAAATTGGAATGGACTGCCTATCTGAAGGACTTTTCATAAAAGTCCTAAAATAAATTTTATTCTAAAATAAAATTAGATGTGTTTTTCTGGCATGTTAATACTAATCTTCACAGAGTGTATGTATTTAGTGATGTTGTCAGGTGTCAGAATGTATCTAATTTGCTCACAGTAATTCTGTAAAACCTCGAGAACATGTAGATCACAACAACCTTAATTTGGGTCAGTGGCAAAGTGGTCCACTCACTTAAACCTGAAGCACAAATCCAAGTGTGTCACAGAGATGGTGTCAGGTGAGCATTCACACGAGTTTGCTTAGGCAGTGGGATTAGTGCAGTACAGGAAAGGCCTTAACATGATGCCTTTATGCTATGGAGACTCTCTTTCTTTCTTATTTCTTCTGCTCAGACTAAAACATGGATACAATTTCCACTACATAAAACTGCTTTGTTCACTTCCAAGCTTTGCAACAACTAGAAATAATGTCAGAAAAATAGAGGAACCTATTCCATAGCATTTGGAAGCTTGAATTAAAACCAGCACCAGTATTTTCTGCCCCCTAAGCCCCCTGTTCCTAGGACAACAGGGAACTAGAATAATGTATAAAGTCAAATTCTCAGGATGTAAAAAACAACAACAAGGCTCTCGCTTGCCTGATTTTTTGGCTGTTCAGTTTGGTTCTGCTCTGTTAAGCTAGGATGAAATCACAGCAAACACTACACTAACTCTTCTGTTAATCAACAGCCTGCTTCGCAACTGCAGTTTTCATTCCCACAAAAAGTGCTGCATTTCCACAAAGTATCACTTGTAGTAAGGCATTCAAACATGCTAATCGCAGCTTTGCCTCCCAGGGAGATATATGAGCTTCCTCTGAATAAGTTAAAGGCTTCGGAGTTGATTTCCTTTTATTACTGTTATTACAACTTTGAAAAAGTAGAATTTGTTTTACTTTTGCCAACTTGCACAAATCCAGCTCAAGAACGGCGATGACACTCTGATATGCTTTACCAAGTTACACATAACCCAGTTAGGTTGACAACAGTGTCACAAAAATGCAGAGAGGAGGGGGCAGGGAAGAAAATTTCTTCAGACGTCTGTATTTTTTCACATTTAAGCTTGTGTGCATTGGCTATGATGGGAATGGGATAGAGAAGTGACAGTGGACTGTACAAAGCAGATGTGATTGTAAATTGCAACATATGCAAATCCTTCAGTATAGCTTCCTATAAACCAGTTTTTAAAATGATCCTCACTTCTATTTTTATTGAGTATTTCAGGCTTTATTCCTCTGCTTCATTTTTATTCTGCTGCTGGGTAGTTATTCAAAGATTGAAAAGTTCAGTCACAAGACAACAGGATTCAGCACTTGGTTATTGCAAATTCCTGTTTACTGCAAACACTGACGTAAGTGAATAAAGAATCTGGGTCAAAAAAGCACAACAGAGGATGCTACCTGTCTTTGTACTGAATAGCAGGCAGCTGGGAAATTGTCAAGCTTTAGCATAAAACCAGTGTGAAACTGCTTCAATGAGATGATTTTTATTTTATAAAGACACTTTAAATGTTCAGTCAAAGTAAGGAAAGTTCGTGTTTCCTATCGAATTAAGACTTCGCTTTAGAATAGAGCTAGGCATCTGTGGCTTGTATTTTGTATCCACACAGCAGTGAAATTCATCTTGCTAGGAACAGCAGCACTGATTGTGTTGCTAAACCAATTAACAGGGGACTGGACCTGTAGATCTGGGAAGAAGCGCTCTTCAGAACAGTTGTCCACTGCTAGATAGAGAAAGAGAGAGAAAAGATGCTACATTATTGGGATACTGCCTGGGAAGAGAAGCCCCAGGGACATTGCTGCTACACTGATAACATATGATAATCTGCTTGGAAGATTCTAGGGTAATCTTATAACAAGAATAAAATTGATGAATGTAATTTTTGACCATATGTAAGTGGTGGGGGATTGTACAATATTAAGAAAAAGACATAAACCAGGCCACTGCATGAAGAGAATCTCTGGAGTGCATGAGGAGTAAGTTAACAAGGCATGGAGAAAAGAACACAAAGGAAGAAGAGAGCCCCAAACCAATTTACAATGAGTCACAGTTCTCCAAAATAACACATCAACCTAAAAATATATCCAGTTGTCATCCAAACAATATGGCACTTTCTGAAACAGATCTTGAAAAGAATAAACTGTCTCCTGAAACTGAGCATTTGGATGAGCCTTTTTTCAATGAAATATGTGATTAATACCTTTAAAAACAATTTCAATAGATGAACACACATGGTGATATGATGTTGCCTGTTGAAAGTGTTGCCCTCTTTGAAAATGTCATGCATCGAGAGTCGAGGGCTCTTCAGAAGTTAACACACACACAGAGCACATTATGCATTGTTAATCTGCTAGTTGTACTTTTACACAAATTTGGTCAAACAAAGCCAGCAGAATTGGTTTTTACATTTTTTTTCCCTGAAAATACATATCCAAATTACATACACAAGCCTTTACTACCTCGACCTCACTAGATATTGTTTTCATTGGGACTAATAAAAGTCTAGAGTAAATTAATTTATCTTATTGGTATTACTGCATAGGGATGGGAAAGGCAGATTAGGCTCCAATTTACATTACTAAAAACAGTCAAATACACTTGCTGTAGGCATTTAGAAATAGAATATTATTTTAAAAGAAAATAAATAATTTTTAAAAGTTCCTCTAAATCCACGCTTTCTTGCAAAAGTTAGATTTCAAAAACATGGATTAAACCCCCAAGACTCCTCTAGTGGAAAGCACCAGGAACTCTGCCATACGAATAAATGGTAGCCACAAGAATAAATGGTAGCCACATCAATGGTAATGGAAATCGTAGGTAAATTAATTGCCTAAAACATGCCTTTATTATAAAAAAGAAGTCAGGATAAGATTGATTTGTTACAATGTAGGTGTTAGGTGTTACAGAATCCATTAGTGAAATAAAAAGTTAGAGTAAATCCATCACTGTCAATTAAGATGCATTAAATATAAGATTGCTTCTGGTGTTCTTACACATGTAAAGACATTCACCTTTAGGGTACTGTTAGTCAGCCTCTGTGTGTGAGCATCAGCCTGCCATCACAATGCTCGAATAAGATATACATTTTAATCAGCTATTTTCCTCATTTAAAGATGAACTGCTAAGCAAAAAGCTATGTCCCTACTGCTGCTTTAGGATAAATTAAAGAACTCAGCAGCAGCACTGAGCATTTTTGCTTAAACACTGTGTGCTAATGTCTTTTGTCCTGCTTTCTTTTCTGGTCCCTTCCCCAGCGAGCAGCTCTGAGCAATGAATCATCTCCATTTGTGAAAGTTTTATTGTTTGCTCCTTTTGAGAAGCACATGCTGCTTCATCTTGTTCTAGATCTAGGTGTTTCCACCACCTCCAAAAAAAAAAAGGGCAATAGGTTTTGGGAACGTGCAGAAAGCCTGGATGCCTGTCAGCTCCCACTCGCACACCTCGAAGAGGGGCTGTGTCAGCCAGGCTGCCGCACTTGAAGGAGGAGCTCTCCCTGCCAGCTCGGATGGAGTGTGCTGACAGCCCGGTGTGAAGAGGACTCTGACCTGCTGCTGGGTTTGACACACTTCTGAAATTCCCTAAAACTTCTCTGGACGGCTTTGTGCTGGTATTGTCCTCAAGAATCCCAGTCCTATTGGTTAACCTACAGAGACAGACTGTTCCCACTGCATGATTACATAGATACAAGAGCAGAAAGTAAAGAACAAGAAACCACCTTCTCCTGTAGGAAACCAGTACTAGCCCTGCTATTAGAGGCATCACCAAGCTTACATGGGAAAACAACCAACACTGTGGAGAAAAAGATGTATTTCTCTAAATGCCACCCTGCTGTCCTCTCCCATTCCTGCCCACCAGCTTTGAAGAGGGCAAGATACAGCTCTTTGTGAATTCACTGGGCACAGTTTCAGCCATCTCAATGAATGAATGGGATGGAAGAAACAAAAGAATTGTAACATTTTGTTCTACACACTGAACCTCAAAGGTCTTGATCTCAAAATGTCAATGGTCAGAGATGTCCAAATAAATATGCTTCAGAAGAATTGTAACCTTTAATAAAAAGGTACAAGTACTTTCTAAGGATATATGTCTTCAGCACTAATATAATATATATAAATAAAAACAAATCCAGCACCACAGATGGTCTTTAATGACACTTAATTTACATTACAAAAGCAGAATTGGATGTTTATGGACCTGGCAAAGGATTGAAAAAGACTGCTTTACCTTCAAACTGCTGCTAAAAAAAGCCTCCATTTCCACAGATGTGTCCCAATGCACTACCTTTTCAGTAATGAGTGCTAGAAGATCTAATCAGAGACAGGTGCCTACTGAAATACAAATCCACATCCAATGGCACCACCACACAGCAAAATTCACCTCAGCAATTTCCCTCTTTGCAGAGAGTAAGCCAACTTAAAGTCCCTCTTGAACTTTTAAACTAGGGTTTAAATGAGACTTGGGAGAGGTATCGTTATGTTGACCACCTGCCTGAATGCTTAACTTAGGTATGAAGCAGATCACACAGCACACGTGTCAACAAGCCTTGTGATCAGTGGTGCCAAAGGCTGACAATACATCTAATAATAGCCAGCACAGGCACCTCCATATTCAGCACTCATTGCTAGGAGTCAATTATCCACCATCTATTCAAGGGCCTTTTGAAGTCCTTCTTGTGTTACTTGAAAATGAAATTACACCAGGTCAGGTCAGTTGAAATGGCTGGATTTCTTGTTGGCTGAAGTCCACATCTCCTTTTTTCTTTTTTGGCTGTATGTCAATGTTAGCTGCAAACTTCTAGTAAAGCTCCAGTATTGTATTTAATTAATTAATTATTGATTAAAAATAAGCTTTTTAATCCAAGCTAGCATTCACAGAGCTCAGAACTCCTTGCAATCAGTCAGCTCTATTTAGCTTTGGCACCAGTGACTCTACCCAGAATTTCTCTAAGCCCAAACTTTTAATGGCAACAGCTCCTTGAGTGCCCTGTTACAGCCCCTGTTTTCATACTGCTGAGGTCTGCCATAAACTTCAGTGAGATGGGAAGTTCAGAACCCTAACATCTGAGCTCCAGAACAGGGAGCACCGAGTGAGCTGCCTCAGAAGTGCTTTCACCCGGCTGCCATCCAGCTTTCTTCTAATCTTTCAGTTTCAGCATCCTCCTTCTGATATAAACTCCACATTATTCCCCTGTTTTTTACCCATTTAGATTCCAAAACTGGCTTTTCCCTTCAGCTGCCTATAAGCTGATCTGACATGACTGTCAGAAATTCACACTCCACATGGAAAATCATCACAATTATAAGCTTTAGTATTTCTTTAATGAAGAAAACAATCCTGAGAGATGAACTACTTTGTTCGAACATCTACCTGGAAATATCTTTATGTAAGTAATCATTCCACTAGGGGTAAAGAAGAATTTCAATTAAATAAAGAAACTATGCAGCTGAGTGGTGATATTCTATCAATGAACACAGAGGTATATCCCCAATCCATACATGTTGAAGAAAACATGATGTCAGAAAAGGGTAGGATAGTCAGCTGAAGGAAATTGGTGCAATTTTACCCTGTCACTGATCTAGGTGATCTAAGGTGACCACTGCTCAATGTCCCCTCCTGTAGGCATGGCTAACAGACCCAACACTCTTCTGTTCAAGGGATGGAGAAACCTCTTGGGGAGACATACTAAGAGGTAAATTAGGGTAAAGATAGAGATGTCACAACAAAGGTCCAGAAAGAGAACTGCTCAGAAACCTCAGAGCCTCTCCATGACCTCAAATGATGTCTTGCTCTGCCTCCTGGTCAAGGCCATTTTGCTGTGACTAGCTGAGAAGAAGTTATATCAACACCTTTGAAATTAAGTAATAATTTTTGGGTTGATCATCTCTTTTCCATTCTCTCCAGATAGGAAGTATCAAGAATATAAATGATAAAATTTGGAGGTATTTTATGTCCTGTCCCCTTGTCCTCTAAGAAAGTTTAAGACTGAGTCTTAGATGGGTGGATGTTGGTTCAGTTAAGAATACATTTGTATTGAAAAACAAAGCACAACCTACATTTACAGTAAGAAAAGTTACTCCACAAGCTGTGAGGAAGTAAAACAACAAGACCTCATTGGGGAGCTCATTTAGAGAAAACACAGCAGGATGTGTAGCCACAGTAAAATAATATTCCAAAAATCTGACCTAGATAACAGTATTTCTTAGTGACTAGAATTCATTAAAAACAACAGATTAAAAATGTACTGCACAGAATTCTTTGAAGCCTGAGTGTCAGACTCAGATTAAATAACTGAATTTATGTAAAAATGAAAGTAACTTTTATTTTTTCCCTTATCAGAAAAATAACAACAAAGAAAGCTGTATGTTCTGCTATTAAGAAGAAGTTAATAATAAGTCAGAATATGAAAAAGAGCTCTGACTTTGTAGGGTTTTATATAAGTGAACACTGTCTTTGGTTATGAGTGAGGGTGACAAGTTCACAGACCTAAGTGCTGTGGGATACCAAATACAAAAGCAGAACTCAGTATAAGTCTCAAAGTTTCCATACTATAAACCTAAACCATTTTTTTCACATCATTTTAGTGAAAAAATATGATGATTAAGTTATGCTGTCTCATGGTAGCAGTGTATCAGAATGTGTTAGGAAACATCCTTTCCTACTTCCCTGCTTCTCCCTGAGTTCTACTGTAAAAATCCTTAAAAAAGGAGTCTTGGGTGTGTCCCCTCACAGGGAAGAAAAGCAAATCAAACCCTTTACTCCTTGAGAAAGCTTCTAAGTTGTGCTGAACAAAGCCCCAGGCTACTGCTCTGTTTTAGGAAGGTACTTCAATGCTCAAAGTTAAGCATGTGCTTAAGCACCATACTAATGCCAAAGCGCCTTTCCACATCAAGCCTACATTAACGTTGCAAGTAGAGATGGTTTACTTTAAAAGCTTTACTTTTGTATAAGCATGAATAAAGGGATGAGATTAATGGGCTTACAGATTTTTTTTCTCTAAAAATTACATGATCCATCACAAAATACCTTCTACTGTAAATTCAAAACTTAAATCCCTGCAGAAGGTCTTCTGGAAATCTGAAAGATACTCTCCCAAACCAACAAAAACATTAATTAAATCTCTAGTTCAAAATTTGATAAAAAGGGGGAAGAACTACAGAACAAAAACAATGCCTTCATGCTTGCCACATTTGACAAGTTTGACAGTTTCTTAAAAATTACTCCAGAAGCCCCTTTGAATTGTACAACTCCTTTACAGCTATTGACTGCATGGTTAGTCATTTGTCATATGAAAGTATTTACTTTTGCCCTGAATCAGTTACAGGAGTTAAACTAAGATATCTCTTAGAAAACACTAAAACAATGTAGGTAGATGAGTATGCTCCGTATTTTTTTATTTACTTACTACTTGTATTTAGTATTAACTTTCTTATTAACCATCAAGGTTTTCTAAACAAACTCATTAAAGGAGCTCAATAAGAAGATGACTACAGTTACCAGCTGATAGAGGGCTCCTTCATTCCCTGAAGATAGAAAAGCACTGGTCAACCATACTGCAGGAAAGGAACGGTTCACTGCAACTTCTCCAGTCGGGACTGTCAGCCCTCTGCAAAGCAATTCCTACTGGATTTAACAGTGGTGACTGAAAAGGTTGCTGGTCCTCCCATCCTATTCCCATTCCACTCTACTGCCACAGTTAAATCTGATGAGTTAGTGATTCCTAGTTCCCTGCCGCCTCAGCTCACAGCTGCCTCAATACCAAATGAAACCTGAAGGTGAATCACACTGCCCTCAAGCTGGGAGCTGCAGTGGCTGGGAAGCAGGCACACTACTTTTTGCTATTTTTACCTCAAGGATAAAAAATTCCAATAGCGGCAGGACAAAGTAGATGGCAGTAACTTCTTAAGCTGCCTCAGCCTGAATCAATGGAGCTCTTCAATCACAGTCCACAGAGCAAAACCCAGCCTAGTTCCCCATCTGCTCCATGTAAGTCACCCACAATAGGATTTGCTAAAGTATATTGGGATGTGCTTTCTTATGTTGGCCAAATCACTGACAAATCTCTTGAATTAAACTTTTTATAACTCAGTTTCACCAAGCAGATGAAACTTCATGGACAGACAGTTCTGTTCAGTAAAGCAGCAACATGGATGGCTTTGGATCTTGGGCAAATTTGCAGAACTATCAGAATGAAATCTGACTGAAATAACTTTGTGTGTATTTTGTAACTGTACTCTTGCATTTTAGAGCTACTATTTTGGGGCCTCACAGACTGTCATCTTGCAGGGTCAGTAATCTAGAGAAAAACTCAGTATTTTGGAATAAGTGCTCTTCCACCTGGGATTTGTGCAGATTGTCTCAAAAGTCCTAATACAACTGGCACCTGTTCAAGTGTCTCTAGTGACAGCTACTCTCTGGCAATCATCTGCAAAATTTCCCTGGCATTTCCATTCTTACCATCCCGAACAACACATTATTTCACTGTGTTCAGACTTTAAGCCTACATGTCAGGTAGAATTGCTACAAGGTTCTCTTGTTGCTTGGAAATCTCTGGCAGCAGCCTTTTGCTGGATACTGATTTACTGTGTTTGGTATCTGGCATTTCTGCATAGTTTCCATCATCTGGAAGTTCAAAACATGGTTAAAAGGCTGGATGGCTAACACAGGCTATGCTGCTTTCCTAATGTCAGAGTGCACACTACCTTCATCCCTCTACCCAAGAGCGGGAAGGTAACGTTGCTCCCAGTTTTTACCTGATTTCTTTCTACTCCAGAAGCTTTGAAAAAAACCTGTTCCAAACAATTTTCCTGTTTTACTGTTCATTCAGAATCATGATGCTTTTTTCCTGGATGGATGTTTCTTCTGGATGTAACTGATGGGTGTTTCTCTCATTTCCACTGTAGAGTACAGAAAAAAATCATTCCTCCCCTACCTGAGTGCCAAATAACTGATCTGGGCTCTACATTAACCTTTGCAGCTAAAACTGTCTAAACTATTTAATGCTTAATAAGGAAGTTTCTTCTTTCATGCATGAATCTGAGGTTTCTTCTTTCATGCATGAATCTGCTTTTAGACTCTCGAGCTCCAGAAAAGAGCACAGCTTGCTGTTTCTTTATAATTATTTACCTCATTTCACTTGAGGCACCTTTGCGAGGAACACTTCAGTATGAGTTAGGATCTTCAAAGCTAATTTACAGGTGAAACTGACAAGAACACTAAAAGATGGACAACTGCAATATGCCATGACACTCCAAGTAAATGGAATTTTATTAGGTAAGGATAGTGCCACTTCAGCTCTGGAACAGGAGCTCATTCTTTGGGAAAGTGTATCTGATCTCTAATACACTAGGGTCAAATCAGGAGCAACATCAGGACATTGGACGGAATGGATTTACATCAGTGACAGAGGAGAAGATGACTGGTTTTATAGAATGCACTTGAAAAACTGAAGCAGCCTCTAGGTCTCCTCTCCCCAACCCTGAGCCCACACAGACCCCCAGGATATAATTCAGGGGGAAAACAAACAAACCAAAACTATGACTCTCACCCGCACCTTTTGTTTTTCCAAAGATTTTGTTCTGGTCCTAACACGTAGTTTATTTTCACACTAAGGTCAGCAAACAGATAGCCAAACAGCATTTGTATTTCCTTGAATTCTCCTTTGTTTTTTCCATAGGGAAATACAGGAAAGTCTGTCCTTACAAAGACTTCCCAAAATCTGTACTTAGGCTGTGACTAAGTATTTCTTTGGATCATGCAAGCCCCAAATTCAGTAAAGCAGTTAAATTTGTATTTTGGGTTTTACTGCACAGCTAAAAACTCACCTATACGTATGAGTCTCACTGAAATCAGACAGATTTAAACACATACTTTTACACAAGAGAGACAGACTTAAGCATTATGTTCAACAGCTCTTTGGAGATGAGACTTAAGCAAGTCAATGCAAGTAACATATTAAATCAATAAGTACTGGTCTCTGCTTCTGTGATAGCACAATAATTAAGATGTGGCTGCAGAAGTGGCAAATCATACTCTGTACCCCACAAAAAATATAAGTTAATGTAACTGAGGTACTTCAGACCTATTGTTGGTTGCACTATGCTCCCGACCCTGTCTTTTGGGATTATTTTGTCTGATTTACTTCACCGGGAACAGATGAGTCCCAATTTCCACATGAAGAATTGCTCCCGTAATTGGGAGAGAACAGATTTTCAAGTTCAGATAAGGTAAAATTAATGTGCCAAAATGCAGGTAACTCACCTGAGGATGAGCCCCCTCAGACTACTGTCATAAATCATCATTACTTCAGTCCCTACTCCAGACACTGGAAGAGGCTGTCGTTTAAGCCATTGTCTGAAACACAATTTTGGTGACTGTAAAATCTCGTCTGATCCACAAGTATAAATCCAAATTAGCCACAGTGACTGACAGTTGTATTGTTCTCAAAATCCTTTATATTGAAAAAGTTGATGTATGTAGAATTTACCATCAGAAATAATATCTTTAAAAAAAATTAAAATCTCATTGCAGATGGAGACAAGTAAATGACTTTTAAATGATTTTAGAAAAGCTCTTTTGCATTTACTGAAGCAATGATTTTTAATACCCACATCTCAGGCTTGAAAGCCCAGAAACAGTTCTTCAGCAAGGTAGAATAGGAAGTGGAGATCAAGTAATAGACTCATTTATAACCTAATTCTGTGATGATCATCACATGATGATCTCCACATACATGTATAAACATACATTCATTTTTAATTTTATAGCATGTATACTTTATGAGGACATTAAAAAAACATACATGAATTATTCATAACAATATTAAAATTGAACCAGGGTGTGCATCAAATTAATGGAGTTTCCAATTAAACAAATCTTAGTACTTCTTCAAAAAAAGTAGCAAAAAGGAATTACCATTTCCTTTTAATCTTATGATTTAAATTAAACATATACTGAAAGATACCTTAATAAAAACACAAAAAAGCACCAGTCTAACTGGTAAAATATAAAATATTTTATTTTATAAAAATACTGGTCTCTGCTTTGCTTGTGGTAGTGCTCCTCAGACTTATTACTGCAATTCTCTTGCAGTTTGGTTAAATGTCAATGCTCCAATTACTTTAATAGTCAAACTGTGTGCTATTTTCACCACCGAGTCATTCAGGCTTGTCATGTTTGACAAATTCAGTAATTGAGATGAACTCTTGGAGAATACTGACATGTAACCAGTCATTTCCTACTGCAGAGCATTGACCTCTGCAGCACAAATCACAGAGGATTTATTCAGCAGCTTGAAAAAACAAACAGGCTTGTTAAGTTTAAGATCATAATTTCATAAATCTCCATTAATTTCCTTGTTTATTCACTTTCTGTTCCACTGGGGTGGGAATCACAACATTAGGGGCACTTTCAAAAAGCACAAAAAAAGGACTACATCAAATCTTCTGAAAAACTATTGTGAATTTAAAATGGCCTAGTCGATTACTAGAGGCTGAGTGCACTGTCTAACAGCCTCAAATCCCCACTCAGTGCTCCCTGCCCCCGAGCAGCTGCGCCCCACTCCAGCTTCAGCTCATTAACAGAAGAAAGTATTATACTCATTACATAAAGTATCTATCAACAATGATCATTTCAGTCGTTCCAGTACATTAACCATTGCTGGGGCCTTTTCATTTTTACTGTACCTCCCCCATGAGGTGCTGCATCCGGTGTGCAACAAAGCACTGAAACCTCAGGACTCTCCTGATTCACCCTGGATTCACTGAACCAAGCACAAGCAGTGCGAAACCTACCAAGTGTGTACTTGCTGGGCTGGCAGGTCCTTGGGTGATGCCTCTGAGACAACCATCAGTGTTTGACAGGTCTGAGCAGCTACAAGCCCACCACGTTTGTATTGAAAAACAAGTATTTTGCAATGACAGCTTGTTGCAAAGATAAAATGCAACAAAGATCTGCGATGAGGATGCAACCTAGTTCAAATGCAATTCTGATGCTTCCCTGTGATCTACATCAACTGGGGACCTGATGCTACTTTTGTTATGAAAGACACTACAGACCTTAGTACCAGCATTCAGCCTTTCTTTGCAGTACTTTCTTTGAAGCACTACCATTTTCTATAATGAAATTAACTCCCCCTCAAAGCAATATAACCCCAAAAAGAATGGATTGTGATCAAAAGCAAATGATGGATAGAAATATAAGAAGAAATAATTGACACAGACTATACCAGCTTCCAAGAAATGACCTTTGCAGTTGCCAGAATTAAACATCCCTTTGAATGCTTCTGACTGCCTTCATCAGAGACAGTGGCTGGTCTAGGATGCACATTACCAAACCAGGCTTATAAGAAACCTTGGTTCATGTCCCCTCTCCCAAAGACTTTTTGCTTGATCTTTGTCAAGTGAATTCATTTATCTATTTTACAAGCTGATAGATTGTTCTTCCCTGGAGTCTTTGAAAGAAATGTATTAACTATCACAGGTCACTTAGCTTCTGCAGGGGATAAAGACCTCTTACATACAAAAGACAGCATGTCCATGTAATTTTTTAATACATTCTAATTCACAAGCAAGTGTATGGCAACCACCAAGATGAAAGGACAGCAGAAAACATCTGAGGAGGCAGAACTAAGAAAAAAAAAACAAAAACAACAACAACAAAAAAACACCTTAGTAGGAAAATAAAAGCTAGAAATTACTTGTGCAAAATTCTCTTTTCAGAAAAAGTGTTCAAAATCCCAATAAAAGGGGAAAGTGAACAACTAAGCAATTCTACTCTGATTAAATTACTATACATTTATTTCCATACTGTTTCTTTCCAGTATAACTTTTTCCATTGGGTGTGCAGTGCCCACCTGAGAGACAGAAACCAGGAACCTACTATGAGGCTACTTGAAGCACCTGGTAGTGTGCAAAGCCTTGGAGCAGGGGAGCAACAACAATGCTCCCCCTCAATGCTGAGGTGATGCAACCCAAATCAAAGGAAGGCATTTAACTGTCCCTTCAGCTGGGCACTGCAGATTCCAGCCTTTTCCACGGGAATGCACAAGATCTTCACAGAAGATGGTGGTTAGTTACTCACACATCACACACTCGAACAGAAATCAGCCTGCAGTACTGGGCACAGCTGACTGAAGCAATTCAGAGCACTTGCCTTGAGGAGTCTGACTCAGAGAGCAATAGGAGGACTGGCCCTCAGTACCAGTCCTTTCCAGTCTCACAATCCTCCCTATCTCCACTGGTCACGCACACTGTGTCCATCTTTACCCAGGAGTGCATTTGCCAAGATCATGAATTAACTTTCTGTCTCTTTGTGTGACACAAATCCAGCTGAGCCTTGCAACAAGGAACAATCAGCACCAAGAAGGTCACAGGGAAGACCAGGTGCTCTCCCAAGGTACTGCAAGCTGGATAGCAGCGTTCCCTGAAGGCACCACAGTCTCTTGCACCATCTGCATGAGACTGCAGCTGCCAAAGGGTTTCCCCTAAGCAACAAAGCACTACAGAGTCCTGATCCACAGAGCACCTGTGGGCACCACCACAGTGCAGAGAGGACAACTCCTGAAGTTTAGTTACAAGCACCTATGGATAATGTGCATTAGGAAGCAGGAGGGTTGCTACCTCTCCAAGGCAGTGCCACAAAGCCTGAAGAACAGCACATGTGCAACACAGTGGTCAGTGCCCTGCCCTCCTCTCCACCATACAAAAGCTCTCCACCCACCTTACCAACCGAGGGAAAACAGGCCATGTCATTTATGTACTTTTACATTTATTTACTTCCTTCTTCCTTCTTCCCCATCCTGCCGGTACATGACCATATTACATCACTACTCCAGACAACCTCATACCCCGTGCTCCTGAGCTGATGAAGCTTTTCCTTCCAGATACACCAGCCCAGCTACTCATGTTCCATGGCTTCACCACCGCCATCAACAGTGGGGCTGTGGCAGATACCATCTGCTTTTCTGTCAACGTGGAGAAAAGCAACATGCCAAGTGAGCACACCAAAGATTGGAAGTCTGCACTAGGCTGCAGGCAGAGCTTGAGATGTTGGTTATTGTACATGAAGTTATGAACAGACATCAGACAACTGCTCAGCCCAGCTTTGGGAAATGGGGGAAAAGGTATTCTCCTGTCACAAGATGCAGTAAATCCAAATCTCATTCCCCTTCCTTCTCCAGTAAGTTCGAGCCTGGTCTGATGCATTCAGGTGACTATCCCTCTTCCTGTACTTTTTTGCTATAGCTACAGAGTAGATTCTCACTGTTGTACAAAAAAACCAGGATTGCAACTCCCACACTTTTCATGACGGCAACAAACTGTAGACCACAACAGAGAGCAAATTTTTCAAACAAACTGGAACATGATGACCTTCAGGGTATGATTAAGGAAAGATAATCCTTCTGACAGAGGGGCTGCACTGGATGCCCTTTTGAGGTGCCTTGTAGCACTCTTTCCTATGACTCTGCTTGCAAAGCCCTATTTATTGGACAGCACTTGTGGCAGAGCTTGCATTCCTAGGTATTACACTCAGTATTACTGGCCTGTTCATTTGTTATTTACATAAGATTATCTATCTCATCTGGTCACTAACACACAATTCAGATTATTTTCCATGACTATTTAAAATTTTATACACAGGTAAACAGGGCCAAAAAGTGACACCTATTAGCTGGTGGCTAATAAATGAGATATGCTTTCCAACATTTCACTCACGTTGCCATGCAAAACAACTTATCGTACAGGAGATTGTTGCTAATGATTATATAAAAAACATGCTATGGAAATCTCAAGACTTACATGATTTTTTTTTTTCCTGCATAAACATCTGCTGCCTCATGAAGTTTATCTTTTCTTTTAATAAACAGTATTTCTCAAGGAACATTTTAAGGTCTCAGAGATAGTCAAAGCCAGTTTTTGCTGACTGATTCAAAATCAGCCATATCTGTTCTGACAGTCTAAAAACAGGTTATAACATTCTGTTTGGGTTTTTTTTGAGGCCACATCCTTCTCTGCAATCAAAGTCCCAGTGAGTCAGATGTTTGAACACCTAGTCTGAAAAAAAGACTTTGCTCTGGCAAAAAGAGGCAACAGTGAGGGAGGAGTAAAAGGACAGAAAGAAAGCATTATCTAGTATTTAAAACTGGGAAGGCAGGTGACTCAGAGCAGCAAAAATGCATAGGAATGAATAAGGAGGGTTGTGGCTTATGCCTTCCAAAGCTGCTACTTTGCAGGGTGGCCTGCATGACAGGGTGGTCGTTTTGTTGAATTTCAGAAGACTCCAGGATGGAAGGGGAAGAAAGTATTACTTGCAATATATGTTTAGGGATATATTTTTAATACTGTATCACTTTGGGGACAAATACAGGAGAGACATCTTGCTGTTTGGTGGAAGAAAAAAGACTCTATTAGGAGCATTTGCCCAAAGCTGTAACAATTTAAGGAAGTATCAGCAGCCTTACATCAATAATTAGATCAACAAGGGGCAATGAAAGGCAAGTTTATTTACAGACAAGAAAACAAATGCAATATTGATCATATTCAAATGTTTAACTACACTGTATTTAAAGTGTAATTTTTTCTCAGTTACAAAATTAACAAACACTCCTTTTCTTAAAAAAAAAAAAAAATTGGGGATTTTTCAGAATATTTTAGGTGAATTCCCAGGGTGGTTTTTTTTTTTTTTTTTTTTTGGGTTTTTTTTTTTGGCTTTGTTTTTGGTTTTTTGTTGTTGTTGTTTTTGTTTGTTTGGTTGGTTTGTTTTGTTTTTTGATTCACAGTTAGTTGACTCTATACTGGCTTATAAAAAAAATTTAAAAATACCCTAACATATTCTAAGTGGAATGGTTACATTTATAAAGCATATAATAAATTGGTGTTAACAATACCTAATAAAGGACTTATTAACACATCTGGAATTGAAAGCCAAAGGGCCCAACATTCCCTGAACAATAATATATTTCTCTAAAATCACAGTAACCATTTCAGTCTCAGAAAGAATTAGGTTTGATTATATTCTGAATACATTTGCTCATGTTAATATAAGTGATCTTTAATATTCCTTCTACATTGCCAACAACTCTATCGAGTTCTTTACAGAACAGATGAAATCCTTGTCTTGGCAGGCTGACGGTCTTCAGAGAGAAGAGTGAGAGTGGAAAGACAGCAGGAACACTGCACACACATTTCTGAACACATCTGTGTGCAATGCACTTACAGAGTGTGTTTTCCTGAAGTGCCACTCGCAGCCTCACATGGAGGAAGGTCTGCTCACACCAGGCTGCAGCCCACAAGGTACTGGTAAAAGGGAAGATCCTTTAGGGTTGGTCCCAACAGGATACAAAGGGCACCGTGGGTGATTACCTTCTCCTGTGAGCATGGCAAACTGAGACAAAACACTCCCATTTACTCATAAAGCTGCTTTCACAAACTTAGGGATGTAGCGGATAATAAAACAACATAAAGTAGTCAGGGCTTTTGGTGATACTAAATGAGATCTTTTAATCATATTTGCTTTATGTGGCACTGGTAGCTATGATGCTTTTGGCAAAATCTTGTTTGAATTGCTAGAGCATAATATCAAAGCCCAGACTGAGATTTTTTCATTTATTCTGAGAATTTATACCATTTGGGCCATTCTAAGACAATACACCCTATGGCACTTTTTTATTTTTAGCCATAAACTTTGTGATTATTTTATACAGAATTTTTAACATATAAACATGCATAGATAATTGTAATATGCAGTCTATTTTTTTATAAGTAAACTTGTATATAATTTATATAGTATGTAATATATTTAATGTACATTTATACAGTATGTGGTACTATGCCCTTTTTCCTTAGTACAATGCCAACCTCTTTATACTGGCTAAACAACAAGAAACAATAGAAAATGTTACTTATTTATAATGCATCTTGGACTTGCTATGTAACTGCTTTTTTTTTCCCTTTTCCATTTTTCCCTTTTCCAATTTAATTAAAGTGAGAGTGCCACACAATTCTAAAAGTGGAAAACCTGAACAATGAACTGTACAAATAGGTGTACTGTACCATGACAATCTAACACCTAACTTCAGTATCATAAAAGCATTTTACACATTTGATCTGCATATTTATCTATTCCCCTTTCAATATGGAAAAGTGGATTGGCTGTTGAAAATACGTTGTTAATTGTTGTCAAACATCTGTTGAATAACTCTTGAGAAAATATGAAATCAAAAGGGTACCTTTAATAGACGGTTTCTTTTTTTATATCTCCCTCATATACACATTCATAAGTGTATATTACATACAGCAATCCGTAAAAACTAATAGGAAACTTCAAATTACTTTGAGTAGAAACTAAATTTTATTCCTAAAGGCACAAACTTGCAGATACTGCCTACACTGAAAATGAAGCTAACATAAAAGTTTCCAAATGAGAAAGAAAAAAAGAAACAATTCTTCACACAATAAAAATAAATAATAAGGTACAAAAACATATGCACCCACACACAGACAGAGGAAGCTTGTCTATAGTAAGAAATTATTTAGACTAATGTTTCTGGTTGGTTTTCATCTCACCAGAACCCTATCAACAAAATTATAACCATGTATTACAGACTGCCTACTTACTGTTAACACACACTTAATCCTGCCAAGGCCAGTTCTACAGCAAACATTATCAGTGTGCAAACCACAAATGAACAAAATTACCATCTGCACACTGAAGAACAGAATTGCAAACATAATTATATCTCTTACATGTAGTAAGTACACAGTTGTTTAAAATTTGGACTTACAACCTGTTTTTCAAATAATGGCTTCAGTCTGCTTCCAAGTCACCAAGCTAATGGCTATAATAAGTAGCTATACCTCTTAATCAGAGAATGTCACAATAAGCATAGTGCATCTATCTATCTAAGCTTTTTTGGCCATGTTATTATGGTTTATGAGCAGTTTTACCACCCATATGTTATGCTGTCATGTTCTTCTAAAAGCTGGTTATTAGGATTAAATGGAGAAAGTGAAATATGAATGCCTGTATAAATTGCAGAGATGAATGCTGCTAAAAGCAAGGTGTCCTAGGTCAGAGGAAGACATGTCATATGTTGCAGGGCATGCCACTTATTTCAGCAGGAAACCCACACAATTTGCTTGAACTCTGTCAGGCTTTCTGACTCATTGCCACAGTTTGGCTTCATATGGAAAACAACAGCTGATCCTCATTTGTTTTTTACCCTAACATGTACCATGGCCCAAAATACTAGACTCAATCCTTCTTCTCACCAATTTTAAAGCCAGATGATGTAATGACTGTGTTATTCATCACATTAAGACCACTATACCTCATGAAAAGTTATTGATATCCCTTTCTGACCTTAACAATACATCAAAATTCAGAGGACTACTTTCATTAGAACAAGAAGTTCACAATAAAATCTGACATCCTTAGATGCAGACATCTTCACATTTGGTACAAAATACAAGAGATGCACAATAAGGTATAACTAGAAAACAAAAGAAAACCCCAAAAACCCCAAACCCACAAAGAACCTTGGATGTGCAACTGATAATGAATTATGACTTGCATGAAAACCAATACTATAAAGCTGTTTGGAGGGACAATTCTCCCTCCAAACACCTCAATCAGGTGATGGAGGGACAATTCTCATTCTGTGACATTTTAGCAGAAGAAAACAGGAAGCAATTACTGTCCTCTGCTCAGCACTGAGGAGGCCACATTTGACGTTTTGATGCATTGCACTTGCAGGAAGTGTGGAGAAACTGAAGAGAATGTATAAGAAAGCAACATATTTAAGAGAGTTCCTGAAGGTCTGATGAGGAAGGAGTGACTGAAATGTGGGGTTTCCTTGTCTTACTAAAAGATGAGAGCTTTCCGAGAGAAAAAGGTTTTTAAAACTGAGGACAGACTGCTGGTTTTCTCCATATCTGGACAAAAAAAAATCGCTGAATAACTGGCAATTAAAAAAAAAACAACAACAACAACAACAAAAAAACCAAGAAAAAGAAAAAAAAGGAGTAGAAAGTAATAATGTTGTAATTCTGATTAATAAGAGAGCAGACCTTCCAATTGGAAGAATCACAAAACAGAGAAACAGACTACTGCATGCAATCCACTTCACTGCAGAGTTTTAAAGAAGAAATTCTGTAAGAGATAAGGTAGCCATAAATAATTCATCCTAGTAGAACTAGATGACCTTTAGAGATCCCTTCTAGCAGAAGCAGTGTAAGAACCCTGGTGGTCCTCAAGGCAAATGGGAAGAGATGAGCTCCTCCTGCAGCATGGCTTTCCATCCCAGATGAAGAAGAAGAGCTGGTGGGGCTTTATGCTCCCATCCAAGGGCCTGGAGGAGTCACCCTCCCAACTTTTCTACCCTCCAGTCTTGTATTTCTGAGACTGACAAGATAGGGTAACATAACAGAGCTGAATGGCAGAATTTCCCTTTTCCTGCATGCAGCAGAGTCAAACAATGTAATTTCTTCAGAAGTCCCTCTGTCAGCACATCATCCAAAAGCCATCTGGCATTTCCTAGAGCTGCCTTCCTGTAGCCCTCCTGATCCTCCCTGCAGCCTTTGCTGAGACCCTCTGCCATAACCTCCCAAGCCTTCTCAAATCTTTGCATGGACAACAGCTCCCTTTGGAGTGTGGGGAGCAGTCTTCAGCTCTTGTAGGAACCAGGCTACATAGAGAAGCTAAATGACCTCTTGATGCCTATCCTGACAGCAAGACTGAGATCCCTCCATGGTACACTATGGTGTATTTATCAGTAAAACACGAGCTAAGGCACTTCTGTGATATCTTTTGCTACATCACTAGAATGGCAATGTCATAACTGGAAGTTCACAGTCTTCTCCAGGGTGAACTCTACTCTGTTCCCAAGTTTTACTATCCTTCCTTTCAAACGTACGCGTCTTTAAATGTCTCTTGTGCTACTGTAGGAAGAAGGATAGCCTTTATGTTCTTCAAAAGAACATAAAGGCTATGCATTGAGAAGAGACTTTTTTTTTTTGTAGCTGCCTTTCAGATTCTGGAAAAGGCCTTTGGCCAAAACTGGTCATGTCCAGTTCCAGGCAGTTTTAATTCTGCACATGATGGGCAGCCCTGTACCAGAGGCAAAGTGGCAATGTGTAGACAAACAGCATCCATACCAGTCTTTTGGTGACCTTATGAGCTGAATGAGCCCACAGCTGGCTGCTGAAGCAAATGGGATGCCAGCTGATGATGCACAGCACCGGTGCTGTGTGCTCGCAGTGCTGCACCTAATGAGCTAGGCTGCTGTGCCCTGCAGTAGCTGAAGTTTCTATGGAGCTTTTATCTTCAGCTTCAGCGAGTTACAATAATCCAGCTGGTTGTGCAGAACGTGTTCATCACTACTGCTAGATCGACGCCAAAGAAAAGGGAGCATAGTTTCTTGAACAGCCAGAAGTTGAATAATTAATTTCTGACTATTTCTGGCATCTTGGTATTGAAGTACCAGCTAGATTAGAATGCTGCACAGAACTCATAATGGTTTGAAAAAGGAAGGTTAAGTGCTTTCCCAGAGAAAAGGGGTCAGTGCCTCTCCTACTTCCACCAAATCACTCACACTAGATACATTGCTATGCTGTGGCTTCCATACACTGCAAGCCAGCCACTCTTGCTGAGTAATTTAACAGGATATTGTGATCTACATGTCAAAACCAGGAGGAAGATCAAGTATGGATGTTAATATGATTTAAAAGGTACTTTGCAGTAGCAACAGCTAGAGACACAATTAGGTCCCTGTCTCTGCTAGTCAAGGAAATAGAATGGAAGATTAGTATAAGTAATTACATTACACTGGTCAAAATAAAAGAGCTAAGCACTGCGTTTTCTTTCGTGTCTGTACTCATTTGCCTGCTTGAAGTGGCAGTTCCTTAATGCCTTAGCTGTGATAATACACTGTGGAAGCTTTATTGCAGGTCTACCTTTACCACTTTGTTCACTTCTTATGAAACAAAACTAAATAATGGCAGCATGAAATGGTACTTTGCAACATATGCTGGAATAAACACCTCCCTGATACACAACACCAAAAATTATGATGGAGATGTATGAGATGATGGGCAATCTTCAGCACCCTGCTGGTAGCTAAGTACCACCTTGTAGTGATGTGACAGCCTAAAATGTTCAATATAAGCCATCTTGGCTATCAAGAAAAAAAAAAAATCCCATCCCAGAAAATTAATCCTTAAAGCGGTAAAATCCCCACATTTTTCCAATTTCCAGTGTTCCTCTGAAACAGCCTGCCTTGTTAGTGTGTACTAAAGCAAACAGAGGTTTAGCATCAGCCAGAGGTAGCTGTTGGCTTTTCATCCCAACTGGAGGGGAGGAAGGGAGAGAGGGAAGGACTGGCTTTTTCCAATGACAGAATCTAGAATATGGGCTGTAGAGGGACACATGTTCACAGTACTAACAACAAAACAGGACTGCCAGGATGTTTTCCCCTCTGATGTAAGGCAGTGAAAAAGAGTTGTACATACAGCACGACAAAAATCTGACCATCCATGGAGACCTCAAGACCTACAGTAATTCCTGCAACAAATAATACCCTGTACTGCAACAAGCTTGAGTCAGTGTATGCAACTGATGCACACACGGTACACATACAGCCAGACGTGGTCAGAGCATGAGAACTTTTATCCTGAGCATTGTGCCAAAGGGTGCCTCTCTGCCTTACTCATTCAGGCCTTTCTGGGATAAAACTGCCTCACAATGCAATTTGGCATTCAGAGAGGATACAGGACCTTTTGATTTGTCCCCCTGCTGTGGCCTCCTGCTTTGTTACCAGCCGTAATTGCAGGGCTGGTATGAAGCCACAAGCAGGCTGGCAGAGTAATGCCCTGCACAAGATGGCTGGACAAAGGTGAGCCAATACAGCATCCATAGCATTCCCACTCCAGAGAAGCAGTAACTGTGACTTGCAGCCATCTGCAGGCACAGCCATCAACACTGAAGTCCCCAGGGAGCAATTCAGATTTTAGAGATCCCAGGCATGTCAGGAGAACACACACCTTCTTCTACACCCCTTGGAGCTACAACACACAGTAGTGGGTTGCAAACTTCATTCCTAAGAATATCCTTCTACCCATTAAGGCTTATAAATGAGCTCAGCATAATCCAGTTCTACTGGTGATGGTCCACTGGGCATCACTTTTTTAAATACTGCCAAAGATTAAGAGTTCAGGTTGCTTCCTCAGCCCATGAATTTCATGTAGCATTACCAAGCAGTACTCAGTAAATCTTTAGCTGCTGCCATAAAATGAAATAAAATGACCAATAAGCACTATTTTTAACCACAAAACATCTTACTCATTATGCAAGATATGCTTCTGCCATTCTCTGAGGGAAAAATGCCTAATTACTTACACTATATCTCACTGGAAGTACAACAAATAAAACAAGAAAGGCTATTGAAGGATGAAAATAATGGTAACATGTGGTACAGGGGCTGACCTTAGAAGAGAGAGGTATTTATCCCGAAGATACGGAGTTTTGAGAAAAGCACTGCCAATTAAGAAAACTGTCTGTCTCCCATCAAGGAATACACATTTACCTAAATAAAATTTGCTTAAGCTTAACCCATACTGTTCTGTTTGTGTGTGCAGGGGTGGAGAACTGTGGCATACAAGATGGATGAAATCCTGACTTGTCCCCCCCAGGGACTTTCTGCTGCCCTTTGGGACTATATCTCAGTGCAATTCAGAAAGGTATTTTTCTCAAAACTTTTAGTGGCTATTACTTATGTCTGAACATATGGTCAGTTTGACAAAATCTTTAGCAGCCTTATGGCTTAATACCTGCATACATATATTCTACTGGTCTTATCTTAACAGGCACTGGTATAAACCCCTATCTTTTTTCCTTTCTGCTGGTTCCCTGTCACTTGCACAAATTTACACAAAGAGGTACATACTGAGAAAAAATAATAGTAATAACGATAAGTAATGACATTACATTTCTGCAAACACAATGGACAGCCATTTCTGAGCAAACCTCTGTGTCCTCCTCCACACAAAACCTGTGAATGTCCAGAGCAGCTGCTACCTACTAGTAGTCTATAAAGCTGCACACCCACAAATGTGCTGGATGTGCTTGGTTATCTATCAGATATGCATAAAGGTAGTGGTGTTGCACACATTAGAATTCATTACTGCACTTTTTGTGGTGTTGTTTCTTTTTTTCCCCCCAGAGGTATATTCAGGCCAAATCAATGGCCTCCAGAAAGGGTAGATGATGCTGTGCACAGCTTGGAAACACATTCAAGAGGGAGAGTAACATGAAAGATGGATTAGATAGATGTACTTTCTGGGGCCACAGTTGTCATTTTTGTGGAGAGACACCTGTTACATTAAAAGTATTTACCAGATTTGACAAAATGGGGTGTAAGTGGACACAAGCCTTAAAAATCTATACTTAAAATTGAAAGAGGAAATGTTTAAAGGGCACCACAGCCATCATTCCTACACAAGCCATACAGCACTGGGAAGAACACTGATGCACTAAGATTAGTGTGAAAGGTTCCTAGCAATGACTACCTGCTAAATACAATGCCATTAGAGAACAATTTCCTATTAATTAAATGCAAATACTTTGCTATGTGACTGAGCACATTACATTACACAGTATTAGCATATTAAGTACAATATAAGCCCTGTTGTCAAGCATCTGAATTTTTACCTAAAATGGCAGTTGGGCAGAATACAGTATTTCCACACTAGGGGCAGGAAGGGGGACTGGAAAACTTGGTGAGGCGTGAAAAATTGAATTTCAGCAAGGCAATGGAAAGGACATTGTTGGGCAATTACAGCGCTCCAGTGTTTGCCATCCACAAAGGCTGCAATCATCTGCAGCGACAGCATGGAGCACGGCTCCCCCAAGGCACGGCACTCCAGTTAAATCAATTTGTCAGGAGCAGGGCTGCTGCCTCCCTGCTGCAGAGGAGGCCCACTGGAGCGGGGGACAGCTGGGGCACACAGCTGTCTCTCTGCAGCAGATCAATTAGAACATCAAAATTCATCTGCTAATTAGCAAGCGTGTACAGAGGGGAAAGAAACCTCCCTTAAATGAATCATTTTCATGTATTAATGAATTCAGTGACATCCCACATTCAGAACCCAAACCAACAAGAAGAGACACAGCCACAAGAAGCACCAGCTAGCACGACGACACAATGTCATTACTGCAAAAGGTGATCCTACTGCTGAGGTGAAAATAAAACTCCCTACAACTAAAAATTTGCACTTCCAATATCAGTGAAAGAAGACCCACATCTAGTAGAGCTACTAATGTCTGATCACATTGTAAACACTGATCATTGTAAGACTGCCTTGAGAGCAAATACAAGTAGGACCAGGAACAATACAAATCACGGTCAGCCTGACATACTGCTTGCTTTGGAACATGCTGAAAGTCCCTTGACTTCTGTGATTGAGAACTGGGCTTCAGGTCAGCAGTTTTTATCCTTGATTTTATTTATTTTTATATTCAACCTTTATGTTGTTATTAGAACAACACTTACTGTTTATTCACATGTTGCAATGTTGCTGAGGGTGTTTTTACAAGAGAACTTGGCCAAAGTCAGCTGCTGCTCCAATGCCATTTCAAGGCTTAGCAGGACAAGGTCACTATTTTTTTTTTTTTTTCTGACAACTTCAGCTTGTTTGGCACAGATATGAAAATACAAACCAACAGTAACATACTACATTTTTCATCAGAGCTCAGAGCGTAGCTGTTAATTCTTGCACACAGAGCTCCCAAGCCTAGGAGAAGCCAGGTACATTGACTGGTAATACACAGAAAATTGATTTCTTCACTTGGGAAGAGCCCCACTAACCTCCCTTGTTACTTCCAGTGCCTTGCCCAGCACAGCCTAATCAAAATGGACCTGAGCAACTCTTCTTTAGATACAAAGCACAAACCCTTTGTTCTTGAAAGTTTGTCTGAGAATGCTTGTACAATGTGTATTATTGTTGAAAGTGCTAAAAGAAAAGAGAACAATGGTGCAGAGAGGACTAAGACAAAATGACCTCCCAGAAAACAGCAGCATAGTAAAGGAAACTCTAAATCTGGCACCTGGAATAACCCTACTGCTCATCTAAGCAGCTGACTCACTAAATTCAATACATTTTCCCAAGTAATTAACTTTTTTAAGCTCTGTTCCTACAACTGTATGTTGTACATGTAGGAACCCACAACTGTAGATTTGATTTTCAGGCCATTTGGCATCAGATAACCAAGTGCAAATCATTATTTTGAAACAGATTGCTGTAACCCACAGCTCGATGAACAACACAGAATTCTTGGAAACTATATTCTTTCACCTGACAAACAGATGCTAACAAGATGCCTTGTTCTCAGATCCCTAGTTTCTCACCAAGATCTTTCCCCTTTTATTCTTTTAAGGACACCCATTAAAACCAAAACTGTGTCAGATGGCTGAAAACTCAGAGCCACACCAGAATGCCGGTATGTGAGGAGCTGAACTCTCCAAGGGGAAGCTATGAAATGTTATTGCCAGCTCTGCTGCAGTAAGACAAACTACCACAGAAAGCCACGTCCACTCTCATCTATTGAGGGAGGTCAGCTGAAAATAAGTCACAGAGGAAGTCAAGCAAGATGGTAAAGTGCCCCCACTTGCCTTGCAAGAACGAGGAGTGTGTAAGAAAAATGTTTAATAATATGAGGAAGCTTTATCACTGCCCTCACTTCTTTTCAAATCCTTCACTGGACTTTCATCTTGCACAATTTCCATTACTCCCAATGATGCTAATGCATGAGCTGGAAGAGTGTGACCCACCAAGTATTACAGCTTTAAGCTGCCATTTAGTATCAAATTTCTTTTTTAAGTGAGGATTGCTGAATACGTGAAGCACAGAGCTATAATATATACTCCATTAAAAGCAGTCCAGAGAATGTGACATTCTTCTTATCATATTACCTCAGTTACTGACAGAATAATATAATTATGATTCACATTGGAGTGGCCTACAGAATGGATTTAATCAAATTTTAATATAAAATATGGCCACTTAGAGCATATTCCATTCAGTGGCTTGTGCAGTCAAGACGATGGGTAGGGAGGAGAAGTGCAGTCATCATTCCCAGTAACAGGACAACAATTGCTTTTAAGTCAAATATGGCATCAGGATGGTTAAGCACACATTAGAGGATGCATTGGTGTCACTGCTATTGTGCTGTACTCTGTATATAATTCAGCATGGATGACTGCTGTGTCACTTTCAGTCTCTTAAGCTTACAATACAAAGACCTCAAAGAAATTGGTATCTGTGTGTCTAGCAAGGAATAAGTAATTCATTTACTGAGAAAAACTTCTAAGCTTCGTACATTCACGCAGACCAAGTGGCTGGATTCTGTTCTGAAGGACACTAGTGCAAATTCAGAGCATAGTCATCAAAAGCATACCAGTTCTGACTGAGTTGGTATCTCCTGATTTGATTATAAACAGATGACTTAGAAGTTCAGTGTATTCCACTGATTAGATCTTGAGTAACTCCAAATGCAAGGAGATACTGTGATAAGTGTGTAAAATTCTCACCTCATGGATAGATTTTCAGAGAATCCACTTGGGAACTCTGGTTTCAAGTGTTCAGATATGAAACTGAATGCAGAAAAGACACAAAGGATACAAAAGATGAGGTACTAGATACAAAAGGCATTTTGCACTAGTTTAGGCTCATTCTGCAGCACAGAAACTCAGGTTTGCTGCTCTTGAGTTTTAACGCTCTAGCAAGGCACTCATACTCTGATAACAGGAAGAGCTGTGCCAAGCTAAAATTTCAATGCCAGTTACATTTTAGTTTACTGCATCAAAGGGTCTACCCTTGCACTTTACAACTATTCACATTTTATCCATTTGACTACGATATCCTAGCTGTTTTTGAGTTTTTCTTCCTGAAGGTATTTTAAGCCCACGAATTCCCTGAATATCATTAATGGGTTTTGTTGTTGTTTTATTTTGCTGGAGTTTGGCTTTTGGGGTTTTTTTGTTTGTTGTTTTTTTAAAAAACACCGGTCCATCTGCTAGTCTCCTAGGGCTCTCAGCACAACCCTTACTGCCTCAGAGCATCTGCTTCCTTTATTCTTTCCTTACAATAGATCCAATTGCTCTCTTCCCTCTGCTTTCTTCTGTTAACTTCTTGTTAGTTTCTGTCTGCTATGTCTAATCATCTTTGTTCATTCATGGAATAAGCACGCAGTTTGGTTGAAAGACACCTTAAAGGCCACCTAGTTTCAATCCCCGTTCCATGGGCAGGGACACCTTCCATGAACTGGAACAAAACTAGAACAGGTTTCTCAAAGCACTATCCAGCCTGGGATGAGGCACCCAGAACTTCTCTGGGTAACCTGTTCCAGTGCATCACCACCCCAATTCACTGTAAAGATTTTTTTCCTTACATTTAATCTAAAGCTACCCTCCTTCAGTGTAGTATCACTAGAGACCCTTGAGAGAAGTCCCTCTCCAGCTCACTTGTAGTCCCTTCAGGTACTGGAAGGCCTAAGTCTGCCCTGAGCCTTCTCTTCCCTAGCCTGCTCCATCTTCTGATCTCAGCCAAAACAGAGCATCAACCCCTCCTCCTCCCTGTCATTAGAAGTCTCACTGATTTTCAGGTCATGAACCCTGAAGTCTTTTTGCGATTAGAAATCTACTCTTGCATTCCTTTGCTCCTGTGCATGATGTTAAAGATATCCCTCTTTTCCACTTCTTTCACTCTGAACTCACTTGTTCTTCTGCCTCATTACAAAGTATGGGAACTATCCAGATATCCCACTTCCCACAAGCATTTTTACAAATACTGTTTCAAACCCTCCATTTCCATTTTTTAACCTCTTGCAGTCTGGCTTTTCACTGAAGGCTTTACAATCTTCTTTTTGGTGAGGTTGGTTTTTTTTTTTGTTTTGTTTTGTTTGTTTTGTTTTGTTTTGTTTTGTTTTGTGTGTGTGTGTGTGTGTGTTATTTTTGCTAGTTTTTACAGCTTTCAGTACACTCAGGATTTCAAGAATTGTTATCTTCTTGTGGTTTTGACAGACCCTTCTTCAGATCCTTCACGTTTCACTCCCTACCCCTACCTAAGCAGTGAAAGAGGCAGGCAGGTGAACAGGAAGGGACAGATTCAGCCACACCAAGTGCATGGGACATAAAGTCCTTTATCCCGTCTAGGGGAGGAAAACATGGAAGAGAAAAAACAGAAAGGCAAAGATAAGAAAGATATGGAAATAAAGAAAAGGACAAAGAATCTAAGAAATTCAAGCACAGTTCGAACAATAAAAGAATGAAAAGTGTATGCAGTAAAGGCTGAAGCAAAAAAAGAAAAAAAATAGTGGGGGAAGTATTTGGAACTTAAAAGGATATTTAAAAACTCCTAAAATTAGGTAGGCAATCTCAGTTACAATTTTAGGAAAAGAAATAAAACCCCCTAATACAATGAAGCATCAATGAAAATCACCTTGTCTTAGCAGGAGGTGTATAAAATTCAAAATATTTCTGGTTTTTACTAATCTTTATCTTTTTCTTGAAAACAAGGAAGGAATGAGTTTGGTTTGATCAGCTATTCCAAGCCAGTGGTGCAGCTCGACAACCATGGCAACAAAGAGCTGATTTCCTGCTGCCAGGATCTCATATGGGAGCTGCAAAGGCAGTGCAGCACTGGGATCATGATCAGCACCAAGAGTAGCACTGTGGTTCTAGAGCTCTGTTACAACACAGCTGTACTCCTTGTGTTTGTTACCACGCATGCCAGTCATAGTAGGCCTCAAACAGTTTAGGATTATTTTCCAATTAATTTACACTCATAACAGCTTTTTAAGTCTATTAGTATCATGCATTAAAAACAATTTTTTTTTCTCCTCAGAGCTAGACAAATAGCTAAGGAAAACCTGTTTTGTTTAAAAACTGTATCTTACTCCAAACAGAATATTTCTTTTTCCCAGGTTATTAAAAAATAAACAAGAAATTATTAAAAATAAACAAGAAATCCACTATATTTTAACTGAAGAGTGATTTCAAAGACCAACTCAAAAGTAGTATAGATAACTTCAAACAAAATACAACCTATTGAACTGATGTCTACATAAATTCTATTTGATTAAAATTATGCTTAATTGTTAATATATAAACATAAAATTTATAATGAAGACAGATGTCAATATCTAAACATACTATTTATAATGAAGACAGATCATTAAATACTGTGATTATTGTCAGAAATACTTCAACAAACAATAGAAATGTGTTATAGAAAATTAAAATATTAGATAGTCATCTTCAAAGTTAATGTAGGATATCCCAATCTCAAGACCCTTCTTTTTTCAGGTAGAAGATTGAGTTTTTGGTTTGCTTCCTAATTTACATATTTTATAATAAGCTACAATATAACTATGGTACTTGCATCAGTTCCAGAAATATGCCCTTTCTGTACTACCTTTCCATTTATCAAGGCCATGATGAATACAAAAATTAAAACCACTATAAATTATCACAATAAAGCCATTGAATATATCAGAAGTGTAGTACAGAAAGATGCTGAAGCAATCTGTCTCGCCAAGTGGAATGACAGAAAAGGAGCAGTGCAGGGGGCAATGTTATGTATGGAAGAGAAATCAATGGAAGGGTCTCTGTTTCCCTGACTGCTTGGTATAGTATCCTGCCCACTTCTCCCTAGTAGGTTCATACTGTGCTGTCACAACCACGACAGCCTTGATGATTGTATTGACAAGCAATCATGATCTACAGCAGATCTGCTTTTACAGAACGGCCGGATAAGCCCTTCCATTAATAATACTAATCAGATAAAGTATTCCTAATGGATGACCCTGCATCTGGTTAGACTGAACTGTTCTGTTCAGTATCTATATTCTGTGTTTTTCATCCAAGATCAAGATGTCACTAAGAATTTATACACTAGGTTTGGAAAATTGTTTATAATTTCTCCCTACATCTGCTGCTACTTTGGAAAACAGAGAGCTAGTTCTTTGTTCCTGTCATTAAATCAGATTATTCTCATGCATTGCTAAAGGTTTCCATGACCCAAAAACAAACAAGGGACCAACATGCAAAGACTCATGAGGAATTTTTTTAAATTTATGTATTCACTTTTTGCTCCTGGTGTAAAGGAGTTATCTATTAAAATGTGTCCTGATAATCACACTTCTAGGTAAAACATATTATGAAACTAAAGGTATAACAGCCATTTGACAGATTAGTTGTATAAAACCATAGTGCTCTGAGCCCTAATCTCTCCATGTAGCTATAAAATATTTAAAGTACACACTGTTTACAGGCAGTTAAGAGATAGCAGTGATAAATCCCCTTTCAGAAAAAAGCCCCTTGTTCTGTGACATTTATAGAAATGAGAGAAATCTTAAGAGGTGCAACATCCACAAAATTTACTTGCCAAGAGATTCCCCATGCTCTTCTCCATGAAAAGAATGGCATCTGTGCCAAAGTGAGGATAAAAATGGTTTTCCTTCAGTCCTGTGATGGGTTTACCACCAGCTAAAGCTTTTACAGCAGATATCTTCAGTCAGTGAAAATCTCCCTACTGGCAGCACAGATAACAGAACTTGCTTGGCTTTTTTTCTCTTGCAGTATAACATTGCAAAAAGAGAGCAAAACATCACCAATTTGTACCAGCATTATTTTATACCTATCTTACGGAGTCAGTCCAAAATCTATTATAGTCTGGACATCAACAAGCAATTGGAACTGAAGTCATATTATTTTGATCCTTCCCACTTTAGTATTTGAAAATGGGCTTTTAGAATACCAGTGATTTTCAAACACGTTTTGCTTTGGCCCCCGCAAAGTTCTGGAACGTAAATTACTTATACGCAGTATAAGTAATTTATTCAGCATTGCTCGCACTTATACGAGCAATGCTGAATATTGCAAGACTAGAGCACACTGGTTTACTCACATATTGTACAAAGAAGCTAAATGACATTTTCCTATCAGGTTACTAATCTTCTCTCTATAAAAAAAGAACAGACAATGCAATTTCATCCCTTAAAAGTGGCTTTTGCCAACCTGCAAATCTCAATTTTACTTTCAATCAATGCAAACCTTGGGTTTTTTCAAGAGTTATCTCCACCTCCCACCAAAACAATGCTGTGCCAAAGCTTTTACAAGGATTACTTGATCTTTTTTAGGTACAATAAGATTTGGATGACCTTTAAGCTTTAATGCTTTGATCTAAATATTGTCACGCCCTACGTAATTTTGATGTGGTCTAGCGCTACACAGAAACAATGTCGGGGGTTATTTCTGTGTATCTTTGCTGCCTTCCACCTGTGGCTGGAAACAGGTGCCAAGTAACTCTAAGTCAACTCTCATATGTCTTCTCCATAATTCATCTATTTTTCTTTAAACTTCAACAGCTTTAAGCCTTACAGAATGCAGCTCTACAGGACCATGCCAAAAAATACACTAAAACAGATCTTAACCCAACACAGTTCTTTTGGCTCCTATAAGGACAGAGACAGACCCATACAGTATAAATGTCTGTCCTTAACTTTCTCTGGTGAAGTTCAGCCCCAAAGCACAACAGGAAGGTAGATAATTCAAGACATAGGAGAGTTTTGATATAAGGAGGAATTGAGCTGTCAATTTCTACAGTTTCCAAGATTTTAAGGATTTTTTCCTGGCTAAAATAGAAATAACAAAGCAACAAACCTTTCACAAATAAGCCAGGCTTGTCTACCCTGCCTTTACGAAGAGCATCAAAAAGCACAGGCCATAAAAAAGCCAGAGGGCAGCTGCAGCTTGGTGTCAGCTCAGCCATTCTTGCCTGGGTTTCTGCCTGAGCACTGAGCCCAGGAGGAGCATATGGCAAAGGACCAAGTGGTCCCAAGAGGACCAGGCTGGAGAGGACCAAGCAGTCCCAGACTTTTTACGGGGTGATGGATGGAATCAGCTCCAACACACAGAATGCTGCAACCATGCTGCTCCATGAGTGCTCTTCAAAACAAAGGTCATACATACAAAAACCTATTTTTCACCTGGGTTTTGGGGGTCATATTGATGCTGTATATGCTTCTGTAGGGATAGAAAAGTACACAGTTGAAGAAGTACATCTCATAACCTATAAGCATCTTCTGACCATTGCTTAAAGGCAGGTGCTTTCATTAAAGAGCAGAAAGCAGCATTTGTTTCAATAAATTCATGGGAGTAAGTTGTCAGGAATCCCTCTGACTATTCTTACCAGTAATATGGCACCAGTGTTACCTGGCTGCTGCTTCAGCTCTAACAGGTCTGTGATTTAACTGTTGAGAAATTCTCAGCTTCAGTCATTCTGCTCTCCTGGCATCATAAGCATGTACCCCAGAGTTTAATTACTCAGCTAAAATGCCACTGTCACCCTATACATATAATGTAAAAAAAAGGTGATTTTCACAAAGGAACTCATCTATTCATTTCCTTTCAGGGCCTTTCCTTTAATTTGTTGCTCAGCTGTCCTTTTATTTTTATTACACTCACTTGCTGTGTCAGCAATTGCAAAATGATTTGAGGTTAGCATGGCTTTTTTCCCCCCTCCCAGAAAAAAAAGGTAGATTGCCGGTGGCAGTAGTGAAAGGATCTTTAGGGAAAGGGGAGAGTTTTGCTTTGAGGCTGGCATTATTTAGGTTATTTAGATAACCTCGTGGCTTCAGGCAACATCACAAAATGAAATTATATGGTTTCAGTAAAATGAAAGGAGGAAGGTCACCAATATCACAGCAGTGCTCCAGTAAAATGCAGTACAATTAAATTCCATGAGCTGCAGCTTCCCTACCTGCATTCAGAGTGGTCTGCAACACCTGCAAGCCCCAGACACCTGAACTGAAATAATGCTTTCCTGCTCAAGACTGTTGCCAAAGGCTATGATCAGACATGAGCATATTCCATGAAGATGACAGTTACTTGAGATGACAGCTACTTTGAGGGAAACAAAGTCTGGGCTCATGTCCACTCCAGGCAACCCCAGTGATTTCAGTGCATAATTCAGGTAACAGCAACCTGCTACAGGCTCCATGCTGAAAAGAAAAAGGCAGCAGGGAATCCCAAATAAAAAAAACAAAAACAAAAACAAAAACAAAAACAAAAACAAAAACAAAAACAAAAACAAAAACAAAAACAAAAAACCCCACAATGCCACATCACCAAAAACACTGTGTTCTGTCAGAAAAAAAGCCAAATTCCACCCTAAACACTTTTTAGTGCTGACCTCTTCCTATAAACCTTCAAGCAAAAATATCAAATGTATATATAAAATAAAAGACTATAAATATATATGAATGAGCTCTGACCTTCCTTCTGGCTTGTCCATAAGACTAAAATAATGACATCTGCTTAAGGTCAGAGGTCCAGAATATTCGAATGCTGTGCCTGTAGCACATGTGTTCCAAATGCAGGCTATACTGTCATGGATAATTATGACATCTAGTGTAGACACATCTGTTCCATTTACAGTGGTCAATTTTGGGTTTTTTTGAGCATAAATACAAATAAACCTTGATCCCAAAACTATAAGACATCTTAATTATAATGGGAGATCTCTTTGGAAAGACTGGTCATTTAAAATTAAGTGGGAAACATAATTTTTTTTTAACTAATCAAACTTTTCATTTGCATTTAAATTTGCCGTACATTGGATAATTGTACAAGCAGTCTAGGAAAGCTCTGTGCTGATGTTTCAACAGAGAAAGATATCATTACAGAAGGACCATAAGAAATGAAAGGCTATATTCTAGTTACAAATCATGTGATCCATTAGTAGGATGGGAGTAGGAGGGAAAGACATCAACATCACCATAGAAAAACGTTCTGCTAACTCAGTCTCGCTGGTTTTCTGAAAACAAGGAAATATATTTTCAGGTCAGTGATTTTCAACTGTTTTCAATTCACAGATCCCTAAATATTTTCCAGCGGATATGTAGACCTTTCAATAGCAACATTAAGCCCAAGGCAAAATGCTTGCTTTTCATCTTTACCTGCCATGGGTTTCTGAGATATGGTTCACATACAGACTGGCTGAAAAAAAAATTTTTAAAAGACATCTTTTTATCAGAATTTAGCTGTTTTGCTTAGAATACTTCTATCACAGCCTTCTTTGAATGGAAAGGGAAGGAAGAGACACCCTACTCATGTTCTGTAGACAAGATTTCTTTGAACTGAAGTCACAGATGCTTACATTTTCAGGTCTCTTTGCCATGGATGGGTTTAGGTACAAACTGCATTGCAAACCTTTGTTGTGTAGCTTATCAGCCTTCCATTACACAGGACAGCACTGATGTCTGTCTACCCAAGACTGACTTTCAGCACATGAGATCTGCACCTGGTCTTGGTTCAGAGCCAGAATGTCTGGACTCAATTTACAGCACCAAGTGAAATGCCAATACACAATCTGGGGCTCAGGGAGGTACATACCTACTACCCTGGAGAAGTCCTGCATGTCTGAGTGTCCTGAGTGTCACCTCCATTTGTCCAAGAATTACCAGACGTGGAACCAACCAATAGAACACTTATTTTTAATTTATTTTAGTTGCCTGCAGAAGTCTTTCCTTCCCTCAGTTCCACTGGAGCCAGGGGAAGGCCTGCTGCTCTGACAGATGTATATCCTTTCTATATTTCCTTTGGGAGGATCTCATGCATCTATTTAGCAACAGATACAACTCACAAAAAGGGCTCTGCCAGGATTATGTGGTCTATGAGGAGACTCTTCTACATGACAGATACCCCCTCAGGAACTCGGAAACAAAAGCATCTTTCTGCCCACTAAGCATTGAAGTTCCTGGAACATTTAGTTCAATCCATATTTTTTACACACTTTGGTTTTGAAGACATGCACCCCTACTGCTCTTTATAGAGTGTTCTTGGTGGAGGCATTTAGAAGAAACAATCATTCAAACAGGGTTCTTCCTGTCTATGTACTTTCTCTTTCCTAATCCCTTACCAAATTCTGACTAAAGGTTTGAGCTTCAGCTCTAACTCCGGTGTTTGTCACAGGCACGTCATGGCTGCTGGTGATACACTGTACTACAGAGAGGAAAGGACAACACAGCCACCATGCACGGGTGAAGGCCCAACCTAGATGATTATGCAGGCTCTTTACAGTAACAGCAACCCCTCCTCTCAATATTTTATACAGGAAATAATAATTCAAAAATACTCAGTACAATTCTTATGTAGAGATAATGCAATTTGATAGAAAACATGAAAAAAACCTTGAGAGGTTGACAGAATCACCATAAAGAATTCTTATGTATTTATATGATGTAGGCAAGAATAATCTCTTTTTCCATGGTGGTTTTCAGGTTAGCCATTCCCCCATCTACAGAGTGTTAACAGTTCTTTCCCTTGCTAACACACTGTGGAAATCCCTTTCTTGGCAAATATCATCAAGGGGACAATTTCCCAGAGAAATCTGGCTCACATTCAAGATTCTTTGTGAGGATCAAAAATGGATCAAAAACGGGGGGAGAGGAATTCATGACCACATCAACCAGAAAAGTTGTATGCATCTACTCTTGCACTTGATCAAGAAAAATAAAATTGTTTTCTTTTAGTCTCTGTCTGACTGACTAATATTGTGGCTGAGTCAACACCTCTCATTTGCTATTGGGAGAACCATGACATCAGAGACATCCAGATCAAGTACCTGAAATAACACCAGAAATCTTCATTAAGAACAAAAGATGCAGAACAGAGACTGGTATACTTTTTTCCCCAAATAAGTTATAACATCCTAAAACATCATATTTGTTCATATTTGTATTATTATAAGCCTGCAAAGAACTCAAATAAAAACTTGACTCTAGCAATCTGGTCCAGAGCAGCTTCAAAGAATAACTGACTACTTCAGAAAAAATCCTTATTTTTGGATGAAATAAAATGTATGACTTTCCTTTATGTGGCCATGAAAACTTATTGAGCATCTTTGTTACTTGGCAATTGGGCTGCTTAGCTAGAGAAGAACGAAAGTCATGTTAATAAAACTACTAAAAAAAAATAAACAAAAGAAACATGCTGTTGAAACTTGCAATAAAATTTATTACCCTTGGTTCATAATAATGAAGTCAATTTGAAATATAAAGGCTTGTCTTTGCAAAGAATACTGCCACATATAGAGTAAAATAACTCAGATCACACCAGAAAGGGCCTCCTTACCATTGGTAACTGCCTGATCAGAAGATAAAGAGGAGAAATAGAGTTAACCCTAGACACTCAGCCCTCCCAGCATAATGAACTAGTACACTTTCCATTGGTCTTAAAGTGTGACTGTTCCACAGCACTTTGTAACTTAACTCACCTGAGCTGATCACTTTTTAGATGTCTAAAGTGCACAAAAGGATTGTTACCCTGATTTGTGTGTTACATTTTCTTTGGCAGACAAGGTAAAAAAAAAAAAAAAAAGGGGAGTGGG
>VZRH01007157.1:321839-336737 GCA_013397555.1 Urocynchramus pylzowi
GGGTAAAAGGTGGGGGTGGGGGAAGAGAAAGAGAGCGGAAGGAAGGGATAGAACAGTTCCTGCCTCTGTAAGCATTTCCTGTGCCATTCCAATTTAAAGACAGACTTTCTGACAAGCATCCTGGTGGTCACGTTCATTCCAAGCCAAAGGACAAAGCAATTAAGATGCAAGGATTACCTAGGCACAAAAAACAGACAGGATACAACAACTTGAAGCCCACAGTGGTGCTGTGGTATCACCTTCTGATGCCCTAACTCTTCAGAAAATCATCCTTTTCCAGCTCTGATTCCTTGTCAAAATGAATTAATGCACTGTCAGTGAGTCCCAGCTGCCTTACTCCCAGCCCAGTGCCAGCAATGTTTAGGGAGTTCATGTCCCAAATGCAGCTGGGTCCCAGCTCAGTCAGGGGTACATTCCTCAGCCTGTGAATGAGGAGGCACAGCCCCAGCTGAGGGAACAGAAAGGAGAGCATTACATGCAGTGGTCACTCATGTCCTGTGCCCACCTCATCTCTGGATCCTTTGATGGATGCAGACTTCCTCCTGCCCCCAAGGAAACTCTGGGACTAGGAGCCTGTTTTCCTATTTAACCTTGCAAGGGTAGCTGAGTACAATGCAAGCTACTACAAATTACTGCTCAGATTTTGAAAATCTGGTTTGTTTGCAAAGTAATCCTCCCCAAAAAACAACTGCTGACTCAGGAGGAGATATAGTTGCACTTCCAGTGCCTGTGAGGTGAAGCTGTGGAACGGCCACTTCTGCTCATCCCAGAAGGTACAGACATAAGACAACAACCCGTCCACGCAGCACAACTGCCTGCACTCAGCAGACTTTTTTTTAAACAAAGAAAGCCAGTTTTTTTTTTTTTTTTTTTAAAAAAAAAAACCTGTTTTTTTTTTTTTTTTTAAAAAAAAAAACCTGTTTTTTTTTTTTTTTTTAAAAAAAAAAACCTGTTTTTTTTTTTTTTTTTAAAGAAAGAAAAAAGAAAGGAAAGAAAAGAAAAAACTCAACCCAAAATGCAGAAAAACCAAAACCCAGACAAACCATTCACAAAACAAAAAGCCCCAAAATACACCCCTATTCTCTCTCTCTCTTCAGCCACAAGCAGCATGGTCACATGCTCCCTACCCATGCCTTGACTACTAACAATGCTGCAAGAGCCTATAAATACCATGGGGATGCACACTTGTGGTGTGGAGCCCACTCACACTTTCTGTTCCCTGGCCTCATCTCCAGATGCCAGAGAGATCTGCAGGGCTGGAAGGGCACTCCCAGGCTTTTGCAGCAGACCACAGTAACATGGCAGCATCATTTGTTTCGGAAACCAAACAATACAGAGAGTTTCAGCTGTACCAGTAGAAACCAAATGGCTTCTTTTGATCTGGAGAACCTGTCATCTTTACATGTCTGTCTTTCAGCACACATTTTCCTTTTGGTATTCATGTATTACAGCACAAACCTCCTGGGCAGGCTATTAATCTGAAATGACGTCAAGTAAATACACTAAATAAATAACTAGCCCCTTCAATATCCCCAACTCAGGCACTCATGGAACACACTCATCCTCTGGAATGCCCCTCCCCACCCTTCTGTTAATGGCAATGTCATGGGCATTCAAGAGACCTGTTCTACAGATCAGGGAAGCAAACCGGGAATAAACATCCTGAACCCCTCTGCTCCCAGCACAGTCTGGCAAGACAAACTCCATCTCTAATAGCCCAAGACAGACTTTAGGAAGAAGCCACTCATTTACTGAGCAGATGGTAATTGAAGCCATGCCTCTGCAGATTCAGTGCCAATAAGGTATAAGACTCCAGTGCTGGGGTTTGAAAACTTCCTCCAAATGGCTTAAATTTTCTCCCTAAATCCTGTTACTTTCTAATTCCAGTTCAATTTTTTGCAGTACTTACCCTTTCCTTGGGCTTCCTTTGGACTGCATTTCACCTTTTCAGTACTAACACTGCTCTCCCAGATCTCAGTGACTGCTGACTTCAAAAGGGAACACTGGATTCATTAGACTACTTAATGACATTCATTCTGGCACTAATCTTAAAGCACTTTGAGTGTTTAAAACTTTTTAAATTACTATTTTAAATAACCAGTATAACCTAGCAGTCAAAATGGATCTGCCAAGAATTGGCAAGGACCTCCACCACAGGAGGAAGCAGACACATGTTAAAGACAGCTTGCCTTACTCAACCTTCCCCTGCATTACAAGAGTCATCCTTGCAGCCAAATATTTCTTAAATATCACAGCAATGCTTATTTTTTTTTCAACTGAAGATGATGAAACAAATTAATCTCTGGCACAGACTAGTGTGGAAGAAAATAAGAAATGAGACCACTTAGGATAATGCTAAATCTGGATGGGAAGAATAAGAAACCAATGGCAATACAATCGGCACATAATCTTTTAAGAGTTTGTACCTCAATGGGTAGATGAATGTGATAATCAAGCAACAAACTGGTTTCCTACTAGTTCTGAAATTCTAGGATTCACTCAAGCAAGTATACAAGATGCTAGTAGTATGAGGTTTTCCACAAATAAGCAGCTCTGGAAGGAAGTAAAAGGTTCTAAATGTTACTCAAGGGAGGAGCAGCAGCAGTAGAGAAAGAATTAGACAAGTAGGATAAATTTAGCTGAAAAAGACTACTGAGCTGGAAAATGCACACTATGAGTAAATTACAGCAAGCTAAAATAAACATTTATTAATTATAAAAGTTACTACAGATGTCATTAATAGAACCACATGACATTCTATGTAATTTGATTTATGAATGTAATTCATTGTTGGGTCATACAAACTGAAAACATTTTGAATTCAAGATAGATAAATTAGACAGTTCAGAGGTTTGATGTACTGATGAATGTGGAGTGAAGAACCGAACCAAACAAGCTTCTAAAAATTTTGAGGCCTCCAAAGCACAGAAACTGAAGTTGATTTTGTAGGAGTCCTGCCAGCAGCTGGTCTTATGCGCAGTTCATTTATTTCTATTTTAGAACTATTATTTTGTTGCTCTCTTGAAATAAAAAAAAACCACAAATACCCATGATAATTAACCAAAACCCAATCATATTTCCAGTAAAGATGAATTATTTATTAATTTAATTTTTTCTAAGTCCACAAGCATTAAACTCATGTAATTTGGGGAAAAACTTCCCATTTGATTTTTCTTTGTCTACAAGAGAATAGTAATCCAAATTTGAAGTGTGCTGATGCAGAAAACAAGGTAATATTTACTCACAATAAATAAAGCTATTCTTGCTTTAGTCTGGAATATAAGCAGTACCAGATGCTGTTTAGAAGCAAGTGATGACTCAGTATTTGATTGGAGACTGAAGATTATTTTGCAAATTTGATCTGTTTGCAGAAGCAACTGCTGGTCTTTGATGTGCACGCATCTCATATAAATCCAAAGAAGTAATAATTCCAGAGTACAAAGTCATGATGTGACCCCAAATGGAATATCACATGCAGCTCTTATCTTCACGTATTGCAAAAAAAGATATAAAATAACTAGGCATATACAAAGAAGGATAACTTAAATGATATAGGAATTGGAGGATAAGACACTGACTATGAAGACAGACTAAGGAAGCTAAAGTTCTATAATCCAGAAAAGAGGATAGAGCAGAATATGATCATAGACTATAAATAACTTACAGGTAACAATATAGATGAAAGAAGAGAATTATTGAGAGTCCTGGTACAGGGTAAGATGACAAGCAACTTCCTTGAGCTAAAGAAGGAAAAACTGAACAGAAGAATGTAGGCCAGACATTTGCAAAACTTAATACCCCAGAGCAGCATGCAAAATGGTTGCATTTTAACCAAGGTGGAGTCACTTCATACATGTAGCAGTTCCAAGTAAAACAGGTGAGTCTTGTGCCTCACAGGACATGCCCCAATCCCGTGGTTATCTGCCAAATGGACTGGGGTTTGTTTTGGCGTCTGGGTGCCCAATAGCAGAGATAAATTCAAAGGAGACATTGAAGTAAAGTATAAACTTAGAAAACAGGCTGTCTAAAAGAAGTAATTTTATTTCCCTCTCCAACTTATGGGAGGCAGGTTGTTAAAACTGACCACAGACAGGAAAAATGGCATTAACATGACAAATGACCCATCATAACACTTAAAGATTGGATACATTGGGTGCCCAGGATGTGCCTCAAACAGCAAGAGAAGACTTGCTCCCAATTATTCCAACTTGCAAATTTTCAACTAACATCAATGTAAGACTTACATTCTCATATAAATTGGAATGAGTAAGTAGAGATTTACCTCAAAACTGAAAAAAGCAGATACATGCACACAAAAGATCAGCTTCTCCTGCAAACACATAAGACTTTCAAAATAATCTTTGATCTCCGATGTGACTTTTCTAACACATTCAACAGAGCACCAGAGATCTACAAAAAGACAAGAAGCTGGCCTTATGATTCATATGAGATCCAGAAGGCTGCTTTGAATGGATGAGGGGGAAAGTCCGCCTAGAATATGATGTTTCAGTTATTTCACTGCTGAACGTTCCAAGTGGTTGAAATGAAAATATACAAGTTTTGAAAAGTTTATTCCTATTGAAGCAAAATTGTGATGGACATAGTAGTGTTCCTGGACTAACCACTAAACTTTCCTATGTCAATAAAAATATTATCTCCTCTCCGAGATGTGGAAAAAAATCCACATACCAAGGTAAACTTTTTCTATCCACACATACTACAATGGTTTTAACACTTCATTTCCAATCTCATACCACACCCACTTTACACTGGTCTCACTGAGACACTGTATCTTTGCAAAATCAATCCTTTCTCCTTTTACCCCAACAGAAGGAGCCATCCAGGTTTAAAACTCAGAAGATCTGAAGAGGGCAGTGAAAGTTAGGAGAAATGGATGAAGAAAGAAGACAAAGCCTATGAAATCACAATTTCCATGGACAATAGAAACACAGAATCAGTAAGGCTGGAAAATACCCTTAAGATCATTGTGTCCAACCATCAACCCAAGACTGCCAAGACCAACACTAAGACCATGTCCCTCAGTGCCACATCTACATTGCTTTTAAATACCTCCAAGGTATTTAAAGGGTGACAAAACCCCTTCCCTGGGCAGCATATTCCAGTGCCAGATAACCTTTTCAGTAAGTAACTTTTTTCCTACTATCCAATCTAAACCTCTCTAAATCAAGTGAAGCTGATTCCTCTTGTCCAATCATGTTTTACTTGGAGAAAAAGTTTTTATCCAGATACAAGCTGGAGCAGAATTACACACCACTTTCACAATGAGATGCCATTTTGTAGCCAAAGTCAATAGAAGAGTCTGGGAACATCATTGTGTCATCATAAAAACTGCATGTAGGAGGACAGAAGATCCCAGAAATCCTCAGGGATTAGACAGCAACCTGTTCTCATTCTACTGCTTCAACAGATTAATCAAGGAGAAATTCTGTCAGGGATTTTGTGGACATCGCATCCTCAACCTCTTCCTTGTTTGTTACAACTGGGCAAGGCTACCTACAACTTGGACTTTTATCACATTTGGTCTTCTGTACACATGTAAAAATTCAGGAAAACCTTCACAGTCTGTTCCAAAGATGTAAGGCAGCAAACGAATGGAATACATTGAAATCGCTGTTTCAATTTGCAAAAACTAACCAGCTAAGCCATATTAAAATAGAACTAGTTACAAACACAAGATCATTTCTGGCTAGGAATACAGATCAATGGCCCTTCAGATGGACAATAAAAGGAAGATATTTTTGTCTCAGAATCTCCTTTAATACCATTTTTGTCACAGTCACTAGGCATATATATAAACCATAGGTATGTTAATTAGGTGCTCAGTGCTTGCACAAAACTATTGAATTTGACCAAGTACTAACTGAACAATGTAAGGTTAAAATTAATATAGATGATGTCATACCTTGTTGATTACGCATCATAAATTAAAAAAGGTATTTATTTGAACAAACACATTTCTGTAAGTCCTTCTTTTGTATAAGTGTAGAGAGACTTTTACAGGCAGCAGCTTTTCAGGGCTGCAGATATGAAAGCTTGCCTCAAACATGAGCTACAATCACATTTTTGTTTATTACTATAGATTATGCATTTGACATCTAACCTAATAAATGTTCTTAATGAAAAGCATTCAAGTACACACCCTGTTCATTGGCTTTACCCAGAGTGCTGAGGCTCATTAGGCAGATTATCAGTTTTCTGCAAGAGATGGCTGCACAGTTTTCAAATTTTGACTAATAATCTCTTGAAATAAGGTTTGCAGCAGAAGACATGATGAGCCAAACTCATCACTAGACTGAATCTGTGCTAATGTGATTTTTAAAAAAGTCTAGTCATATTTGCAGGGGCAAAGTGGTTTTATTCTGTAGCTATTCCCAACCCCCAAAAAGCTGCAATTATTATTAGGAAAATGAAAGTACCAATTCAAACCAACTTAAACTGAAACATTTCTGTGGTTATTCCAAGCAACAAAGTTTCTTAAACTTTTTTTCAGAAAGCACTGGTAACTTTTAGTTATTTCACTTTAAGTGAAAATTAGTTTCCTTTTAAACTAGGGCAAACATAAGCTTACATTTTGCCCAATTTGCCCACATTCTAGAAACAAAAGCATGCAAAAAATTTAATGTAGTATAAACCTGAGAAAGTTGTAGTTAAAGATTCCAGTTAGTTTTTTTTTAATTGAGTAAGAATTAATATCTTTGAAATCAACACAACCAAGAAAGGACTTTGCAAAAATCTCAAACTCTTAATAAGATAATCCTCTCATGTAATAAAATATATGTATCTGAAAAATGTGAAATGCATTAGGAGCATAGGAACTAAAAATTAAACTGATTTAAGGTGTGTCCGCAATCTTTCAACCTTGTCCTTTATATTTTAAACATATTATTTAGAAATAAAATTATTTTCCTGGCAGCTCAGCTATATTCTCATTGAGAGAATCAGATTTTGATGTATTTTTATGTATGATTTTAGAGGCATACAGAGCTAAAATGTAGGTGACATTTTATTAGTAGCCATAGGCAACCCTACTTATAGCTACTTATATTTTTATTTAACCACCAATGTATACATGGTCTGCTTTTAACTTTACTGACTATTATTATTATTATTATTAATAATAATAATATTCACTGGAGACTGGGTCATTCATGTCTAGGGATGGGAAATCAGAAAGGTCACAAGGTAAAAGAAAACTCCATTTTCATAGGAACTTTAATGCATTTCTCCTAGGAGAATTCAAGTTGCTTTAGAAAGGTTTAGGCATATATTGGTGGGCCCTTTACACCTCAGCCAAGTAAAAGCCCATCCATCTGTGCAGAATAATTTGTGTTTAATAAAAGCACAGTAAAATAGATTCCTGTACACTTCTTTTGTAAAGCCTCTCTTTGCATTTTATTGCCAGCAGCCCAGTAACTCCACACACCCACTCAAAGCATGATTGGGGCTGTTTCTTGACCAGCAGTAAAACAGGCAAGGAAAGGTCATGGTGCTGGGAGATTTCTTTTCAGATGATAAACATGATTAAAAGTGAATAGGTCCTGGTTAGCAGATCACCCTAAAAGGAAACCCAGGAATGACAAGGCACAGCCCAAAGTCCAACCTGTGTGTCAGCAATGTCCTGCTAGCAAATCTGGGGTCAAGAAGTAACTACCAACAAAACTGGATTTATACATGTATATATATATATACATATATATGTAATCCACCAAAAGTGGTGTTCATACAATTGCCCAGTCAAAAACTAAAGCAAACAAAGAGAGCCCTGTAGCTAAGGCTACCATTGACAGAAAAAGGGTAACAACAGAAAATATGGAAATACCAAGATAGGTCACTTAAATGGTCATACTTCTGCCTTTTATCATCTTTTCATTGAAACTAGAAACCAGGAAGAGAGGAAGGATGGTTCTGAGAAATCAGAAGGTGTCATCCAAGTACAGTAAAGGATGTTCACACAATTGCAAGAAGCTTTTTTCACCCAATGGCTAGGAAGTACCACTGAGGGGTATCACTCATCAGCTGGAACTCAGCAACTGGCCATGGATGTGATCCTACTCTGCAGCAATATGGAACAAAACAGGTGAACTACTCTTACACTCCGTCATGACAGTCTTAATAGCTGCAGAGGGAAGCAATTTGCAGTTCCAGTGTTTAAGCTGATGCATTCTGCCCCACAGCCAGGAACAGGAACAGGTATTCCTGAAGTTACTGTGTCACAGCTCAAGATCAGTGCCTTCAAAAAGCATGCTTTTCAAGACATAGGGGAAATTACTCAGAAATGCAAATTAGCTACCAATAGGAGGAGGAATACCACAATGTCACATATTAAGTTATAACAGGACATGCCAACAGATTAATTGGTACCGAAGCTCTTATAGATATACAATTAAGACAATTATGGCTCCTGTAATCAAACAGGAGCAACACTGGTTGGAAGTGTGGGAAAGACAGAGCCAGCACGTGATGGTCACTTCCAAGCAGACACCTGCAAGTGCAGACATATTTCTGTCTTATTGGGGGCTGCTTGGGGATCTGCTCTACTCAATGGAAAATTAACAGCTTTAGGAGGCTCCACCATCATGGCTCATGCTGGATTCTTTTGTCAGAAAAGTATCATTCCTACACAAAAAAAAAAAAAGAAGCTTCCAAAATTTAAGCAGCATTTTAAAACAAGGGATCCGATTCCAAGAATCTTACTTATCTGACATTAGAAACACTGAAGGGACACTGGACTTTGTTACAAGCCAGTTTCAATAGCGCTTATAATTTTTATTCAGCTTCCTCCACCCCACCCCAGTCACTGTGGGATGCTCACAATAAATTAACAGTGACAGCCTCTTCAATACCTACCAGGCATCTCTACTTGTGCACTGTGAATGCTGATGGGGGAAGGAGGAAGGGGGAAACAAAGTGCATCCCTCTCTAGGTGTCTGCACAGAGCCCTTGTTCTTCACGGAGAAATCTAACGGTGTAACTTTTGATGATCCCTACTACTCAGTCAAAATCCACCCATTAAACTTCTCTGAATTAAAAGGACTTGGAACTCCAAAGCTGATTCTCATCACTGTGAATGAATACTATAAACTTGTCTGGTGGAACAAAGGCAGAACTCTCATGTCTTCCTATCTGCAGGAGCAAAACATTTTATTTTAATTTACTGTCACAGGTATAGCATACACTTATAAAGAAAGAAAACAGTTTTTTAAATCACTTTGATCATATGTAAGGAAACCTCCACCAGATCCATGCAGATCAAGGACCTTCAGTATTTAATCCCAGTACTCTATGGTAATTATTGAGCCTATATAGTAATTATTGAGTGGATTTGCAGCATTTACAAAGGTTGCATTAGCCCCCAATGTTTCACAGCCTTTTAATGTAAAACGTCTGCTGTTACTCTACAGAATGTTTAATATTACAACACAGCCAGCAATTTTCTATTTGCTCTTCTGGGTAGATGCTGGCACGTAGCTAGAACTATGCTAATGAGATCCTCAAGGTATGCACACAGTTTCGTTAACTGAGTGAAATCACAGAAAAGTCATTTTATGGTCTTCAAGTCTCAGATTCTGTCCTTCTAGTTGTTTAGGCTCAAATGCTGAAGAGGTGCTTTATTGCCCATTAAAAAGAAAATATATGCCAACAGAGGTAAAGGTAATAGGCCACCATAAATAGAGGACTAGATGGTGTGGACATTGCACAGAACATTATCATGTACACACATCCAAAAATATTCATTTTTTGGGGGATGTATCCCTCTTCACTTTTCTGTAGCATGCTCTGCATCGGGGATAATACGTTTCCCTTGTTGCCACTGAGACAATCAGACTGTTCAGATTTCATTTCATAAAATCCTAAGATCATCAATAACATCTGTATTTGTTTACCAACAAACATACACCTATTTGTATTTAAAAGATGACAGAAGCCTTTTCCTGGACTTCCACATTCTCTGTGTGCAGCTGCCCAGACTCCTGCTGCCATGCCTGGGACTGCTGTTCTGACACAGCCACCCCCATTTTCTAAAACTTGGCTGAACATGCATAAAGCCCTGCTGTAAGCATCACAGTCAAGTCCTTGTGTTGGTTTGTTTAATTTTAATGAAATCAAATTCTTTCTTTCTTATTACAGACATGTGCCTAAACTATTCTGTACAGTGTTTTCCTAAGCATTTTAGCTACTTTTTAAAAAAAATATTATTTGAAAATATTTATCTTAAAATGTTTGTAAGATAAAAAAAAAAAAAAGCTATAGGCTGTCTGAGCAACTAGACTATGCCAAGAACAACAGGTACATTTATTAATTTTGCAAACCTGCTGCTTACTTATTCTATACAGTTAGATCCTGCCACCGATGCCCACATCCCCCATAGGAGGCCTGTCTGCTGAGGTCACTGGCTGAGTCTTGACAGTGTTAATCACTGCTCAAGGACTCCCAGCAATGTTGAGACACTATGGTCAAACACAGACCTCTGAGGAGGTGCACGGGAGAAAGAAACTTCATCCGACTCTAAATGACCACTACAGCTTTGGGGAAAACAAGGTCTGATCCAAGTGGGAGCCAGAACCAGAGAACCGGAATTAAAAAACTCAATAAACTAACTCCCATGGGGGAAGAGATCAATTCACGTTGGTTTGCAAATTTTTATTTTTGGACATATAGATAATAGCCCTTTATATTTTAAATAACAATGACTTTCTGTGCTAATTGTTTTTTGTGTCTCTGTGCTGAGGGCTTTCAGGGCTCAGAAAGCAAGTCAAGATGCTGAACAGCATGTGTGTACACAAGATGACAGCCTCTGGCAGGGGGCACAAAGGCTTCAGAATACGGGTGAGCACAGCGAAGGGCCACCCATGTGCGTAGGGGATGATGGGCTGTCTGCTAGAAATCTGGCAGAGTGCTCAAAAGGGAGGTTGTCAGCCTGAACTTGACTTCTGTGCCTCACTGATGAATATTAACATACAATTGCTCTTGCTGAATATCCCCATGGCTCTATGGCCACTTCAAGGATGCTCGCACGTATTATTATCTCCCTCTTCCCTCTCACTAGCTGATGGGCACTACACCTTCAGGGGTAAAAACACACACCCTTAAGACCAAGTAGATGACTGTTACAAAGATTTTCTGCTGGATTTTAATCCAAAAGAGCTGGCATTGAACTGCTGTTTTTTAATTAAAACCTTCTTTGCTGAGTTGTTTTTGTCTTGTGCAGCATCTATCAATCAGGAGGAGTCACCGTAGGATGCACTCGGTGGCAGCAGGCTATTTCAGCCCTTCCCCCAAGCCCAGACACGGACTTTTTCCTTCTTCCTCCCCTCCCCAACTTCATTAACTAAATGCACTGAATAAACCTTAACATCCCAGCTAAATCCTATTGGCCCTGGATTTGCTGCTTAATGCTAAAACCCAAGCGACCCATTTTTCTCCTGTTGATACTTCTATTGCTGATGGCAGCCAGCAGAGAAAAATACCCAACTATAAACTATTTTCACGTAAGGAACAAAACCGAGAGCATTCATCACTCACTCTTTCTGCTGCTGCTCACAAACTTTATGTAAGCTTTACGTGTCAAAGCGTCCCTTGCTTTTGTGCTTCATAGGCAGCACAGTGAGCCTGTTGCTTAGCAAATGATTACAACAGAGTGCATCTGTTATTAAAAGTGCAACTAGGTCTCATTTAAAGGAAAATGATCCGGCAAAGTCTATGAAAATTAATTTCTGTGCATTCTACAATCCCCAATCATGATGTTGTTATAAACATCAGAAGATGGAGATCCCACTAACTGAAAATCTTGAGGAGAGAATAACAAAGAGAGTAAAAACCTTCAGTGCTACAGAATTATTTTGGTTGCTATCCTTAAGTTTTGCTTTGAACTCTGTTTTCCCAATTTCACATACACCACAGAAAAGGCTAAAGATTATTCATTGTGCCCCTGCCTCCTGGCTGTCAGCCTCCTGGTGCTGCACCCCAGTTATAATTACTGCACGTCATCTGCCCTCAGCTCAGCTGCCCAATGCTTCCCCCTTGGTCCATGATGACAAACAGGATCCTCAATGGTTCTTTCCAGCTCCTGACTCACTCTTTCCAAAGCACCCAAACTGGGTCATCCATCCAGCTGCAAAGCCTCCCTGTGGTAGCATTAAGACCTTTGGCTGCTGGTGTCATCTGCCTGCCTTTACTGCTTGCTCCACCAGACCTCTGATCTCTCTTCCACCTTAAAAACACGACACCATGACCACCATGTGTTTTGCCACAACATCTGACACTCCAAAACCCTTGCCTCCCACAAATACCTCTTTTCCACTTCTGCCACACACACCTGTGGCTGCAGTCACATCCCCCATTAGTTTTGCAAGCTACTCCACAACTTTCAATTGCAGTGATGCACCCTTGCCCTGCTGCAAGGTCCCTCTGGAACCGTCCCTGCCCAGCAGGCTTGGACCCAGGCTCCCAGCACTCCTAAGCAGGAGGGCCGCCTCACCCTCTGCTCCCCCATGTCCTGTCCTTCTGCCTGGCTACTGAGCATGAGGGATGTGAACCCCTGTCCTTTCACCAGGACAGCCTCTTGCCCTGCGATGGATCCGTGGAAAGCGGCTTCACATGCAGAAAACGGACTGCTTTCCCTCATGGCTTGCAAAAGGCGCTCACCGCATTTTCAGTTATCTGTCAGAGTGGCTATTCCAGCTTGCTCTTGGGTATCCAACCAACACAGCAGTCTTCGGATTTGACTTATATTTTTAATACCACATTTCACTTGACTTTAATATCAGACCTCAGTGTCCTACAACACCGAGGCTGGCTTCTGAGAAGTGCTGCGTCCTGAACTGCCTACCCCACGGACTCCCTGTCCTTTGCCCAGCAAATTCCCGCAGCATTCAGAGGCAGCAAAGGCTGAAAAAGAACAAGGAGCCTGGGCATTTTGTGAAAATGCAGCTACCCTGAATAAAAGTCGTATTTATAAAGAACCTAAAAGCGAATGCAATCTAGCACTGAAGATATGTGGCCCAGGTTATGATTATTAGTACGCTGTCTGGTACGAGAAGGCTTTCAAATAAAAACACTTTCCTACTGACCGTGCACTCGCGTTAATGTATTTCTTACCAATACCACTAATGGAGCATTCATCATGTTTCTTGCTTCTCTGAAGTAACAAGAGAAATAGATGGAACCATGTAAGAATAAAATTAAATATATCCATGGCGCTGCACGCTATCATACGGCACACACTCTACAAATGTGTTTAAATAGGGTCCTTGAAGGCAGTAATGGCAACCGACTTCAATATTACAGAAATATTCAAACCAGCATAAATTGAAAGGCAGGAGAGATAAGGAATATAACCAGTAAAACAAACATACTCTTGAGGACTTGTTTTTTGCAGCAAGGACACAGATGAGAGAAAGACAGAGGGCAAGGTCTTCTGTAAGAAACCGGCTATTCCAGACTAAAGAAAGTAAAAATATTTTTGTTCGCCTGATTATAGATGAGGACAGTATGGAGCAATACCCGCATGATTCATCAAGGTTTTTCCTTGCCTTGGATACAGTGAGTAGCATACCAGATAGAGGACATATTTCTTAAGAGGTTTATGAGGAAGCAAACCTCAGCTTTTCCGTTCATTTTTATAAACTCTTGATGGATTTCAGCATGGCCAATTCCTGGGCTCGGCTTTGAACCATTCTCAGTGATAGTTCATGAACTTTGCACCAGGAGTTTTTTTAGGGATAAGCAATGGACAAATGGATTACCAGCTGCTCAACTCCATTTTTCAGTATTGTTCTACTTCTAGAGCCATATACAAAAAGAAACAAACAAGACCTACAGCTAGACTGAATGGTACACACACGTCTAACAGATACTTATTTATTGATTTATTTGCAACCCTTTAAGATAGACACGCATTGCCAGTTATGCCTGCATTTTGCTGCCTATAATTTATGGCTGAGCTGTTAAAATATGTTTAGGTAATGTGCGTTAACTGAGTGTTTATTTTTACAGTAGCACTAGAAAGGTTATCAGAAACACAAATACAAGCTGTACACTAAACATAACCATATCCACTAAGAAGACATTCTAACAGATGCATAAAGGACATTAAAACATCATTTTAGGTGCAGAGGAACAATTTTTCTTTCATCTTCAAAAGTAATAATATTAATAACTATAGTAATGAGGTATGAAGCCCAGACTCCTCTATTATTACTGTTAATTTAAAACGAATACATATTTTCGAACTTTTCTTTAGAAAACACACACTTCGAAGTTCACTTTTCCCCCACTGCACAACTCATTGAGCGACGACCCGGTTGTTTACTCAGGCTGTTTTCACAGCAACTTAAAAACAACAGCAAGAAAAGCCTCCAGAAACATTAACACGTGAACGAAAGGTGGTAACTTCCAATGCCAACACAAATTCCAAAATATGGCACAATATTCCAAATTGGTTGCTTCTGACAGTGATGCTGTTTTACAGCACGTCAGAAACTTACTAACCTCTGCCTCCCTAATCCCTCCGCAACCCCTGTGGTCTTCCTCGGCCTCTCCCCGCTTCACGTTAAACTCGCAGGAAACCATTAACCGGGGGCACACGGACACACACCGAGCAGGCTCCGGATGATATTATCGCCTTCGAGCGCCGGAGCCCCGGCTCAGGCGGGGTTACTCACCCGAGGGAAGCCCACACGTCCCGACTGACAGTCCCTGACGGATCTCCCTCAGCGCGGCTCACTCGTGCGGCGCATAAACCAGCCCCATCTCCGCACGGAGCACTTCTAACGCAACTTGTTGGGTTCGGGCTCGTACCACCGGAGTTTTCCCGACTTGGCCCGGCGCTGCCCGTCCCGGGCGGGCAGCGCGGCCGCTCGCGGCCCGCCAGGCTCC
>VZRH01007157.1:336775-351548 GCA_013397555.1 Urocynchramus pylzowi
GCACCCCGCGGGGCCGGCACCCACCTGCGGAGCGGCTCCGCTCCCGCCTCCCCGGGCGACGCTCCCACCGTGCCGCCCTGCGCGGACAGATGGCCGGCAGCCCCCGCAGCCCTCCGCTCTGCCGGAGCGAGGCAAAACCCGGCTTTTTTTTTTTTTTTTTTTTTTTTTTTTTTTTTTTTTTNNTTTTTTTTTCCCCTCCCTTCCTCTTTCCTCTCTTCTCCCCGTTTTATCCTCTCTTCCTCCCTTGGCTTAGACCCTGGCAGATCAGCACAAGTGTGCTCTCACAACACCCCCTCCACCAGTCACTTCAATTAGTGCCACACGAGAGGAGCTTCTGCCCAAAATCTGCTTAAGAAAAGGCCAGAGGGCAGGGCAATCGCCTTTGCTCAACAATGACCAGAAGCTGCTATAAATATCCAAACAAAAGCACTGGCAAGGCCAGGAATGTCATATCCTAATGTGATAAAAATTGTAAATATCCGATGTATACCAGAAACACGAAGCAAGAAAATTAGGTTGTTTTTTATAAAAGAGACAAAGATCAAAAGCAGTCGCCACCTCCTTACCCTCTCCCCCTCAATAGGTGACCTTGTAGTATGTTATCAAAGTTGTGTATTTCTGGGTGCCAAGCTATTATGTTTTCGAGGTCCAGAGCAGCTCGTTCACAATCCCTTTGTGACAGCTGCTCGCTAATATTTATAGGTACCCAAGTCTGTGCACCTTATATAACCAAGTCGACTGACCAGGGCTGGGCAGAGGTAGACTCCAACCCCACAGATATGGTGCCTCACACAAATAGTACAGGCTGTGGCTTACCTTGTTAATTAAAACATTAACAGAAGTTCCCAACACACCAATAAGTAAAGCAATACATTAATACAGTACAGACAGGGGTGCATTTATATGAAGACTGGAGGATTTAATGTAATTTGATTTAGACACATTTTGCACTAATTCCAGTGCTTTGAGTGAGGAGAAACTACAGTCTGAGGTTCCTAACTACACAGTGAGCTAGAGTTGAAAACTAACAAAAAAACCCCAAATAAACAAACAAACAACAAAACTCACAAGAAGCCCACACACCCTTGATCAAGCACAGTGCCTCTTCCAGACGTGCCTGGACCTTGGGCTTCTGCATCACTTCACAAATGTCCAGTTCACACTGTGCAAGTAGCTGGATGCCACTGGGTCTAGCATGGGGAGGGCAGAATGGGAGAAGGGAGTGGTTTCAGTCCCACAAGACTTGACTGCTTGTAAACTCTGCAGTGCCTTCGAGATAGAGATAGTAATTTCCAGTCTGTTGATGGCCAGATGACAACAGCTAGGTTCATCTGAGGGGAAGCCAATAGCCACTGTCACCTAATTCCCTCTCCAGACGTTCAAGAATGTAATCATTGCAAAGGGAGGGCACTCAGCTCATGTCCAAGTCTCGTGCCTCAAAGTTTATGTACAAATCTGTGTAAAAGTAGTTAATCCTATTGACCAACTGCATGCTCTTTTAGAACTGAGATAAAGGCCATCTGAAATTAACCCTGTATTTCCTCTGTCAGGTTTCCATCAACTCAAAAATCAACTTCTCATCTACTACAAATACATGTTATTTTTTTCATTTCATTCCCATGCCCTCTTCTGATCACACTTGTTTGTCATGCTGCAGTGAACACTGCTTTCTCAAACTAAACCAACTCACATACAGACTTATTCTCAAAGCACCTTTATCCACAAAGGATGGTCACAGAGGGTTTTTGCTGCTTTATTAATTCCCTGAATTTGAGCATGTGCCCAATGTAATGAAGAGTGTACTTTTAGAAGATCACTTGATTTAAAAGAGAGAATATTTAAGAAGCTCATACAAAAACCTAGACCAAAAATCTCATATGCAGGTTTGGAAGAACAAAACTGCCCACAAGATTTCCAGACTTCCTAGATTCAGCAGAGAGAGAAATATTCTTTATTTCAACAAAGAGTTGGGAGTAACCCTGAGTGCACAGATGCAAAACAACAACATCAACATGAACAACACAGACCGAGCATTGTTGGGCCAAAGCTGCCAGCCCATGGGCTGACAAAGCCCTCCCTGATGACAGGGGACAGGGAAGCAGAGGTCCTCACTCTGGCACAGGCATGGTGCAGGTCTGTGCAGCCCAGCACAGCAGTCAGGGTAATGGAAATATATCCAGCTGAATTTCCAAGGTGTTCCATGCAATATGGCTAATTAACCCTGCCAGTTCCACTGGCTGGTCTTTACACAGGCTCCTGCCTCTATTTCAGTCAGGGCCCACTGAGTGAATTGGCCACAGCAGCGGTACAAACATGTGTTGCATTGCAAAAGAGTGGACAGAAGTCTCACTGAAGGAATGAAAAAAACCCAACATAATCCTCAACAACAAAAACCCCTCCAGGTAAGCAGGAAAAAGATTTTTAGAATAATAAGCTTACTTGGCAAAAACATGAGCAATGACTTAAATAACTGCATAGTTGTGACTGAATAACAAGACAGCAAAAATAAATCACTAATGGAGTGAAATGCAAGGCTGTGTGCATGATATAAAAATTTAGCCAGCCAGGCAGATGAACAAATTGGTGGAACTGAGTTACTGATGCTAGAAGTGACAGAAAAATATCCTTGTCTCTGAATTCTGGGAGAATTTTGTATCTTTAATTTTTGTATGTGTCATTCTCTAGTTCAAAGAGGGGAAATAAAAGGGGTTATAAAAATAAAAATATTTTTAAAAAATTCTCCTTTAGCCAAAAGACTCTATTTGTATTGATCTGTCTTGATCTGCTCCTCTTCATTTTGCATGCTGCTTTCCTACACCAGCTTTTCCAACCTATGGATAGAAATGGTGGAGGAATCTTGCAACCACCCTTAAGGACTGATGAAAATGTAGCTTAAGAAAAACTGCATGTATGAATATATGCCTCACAAAGGGATATGCAGAAGGGCTGTCTTTGCAAGTGTGAAAGTATTCCAAATGCCATTTGATTTTCAGATCAAAATGCTCCATTTGATGATAAATCTAAGAGACAGATGACAAATCTCCCTGACTGAGCAATGTCCCAAAACTAAAATGTACAAAGCAAAGATACTATTTAGTTTATCAACAATTTAATGTATGTTTGCAATTTTAAACTGTCATAAAATATTCTACCAACAGAGCACTCATTTTATAGAGAATTATGCATTACCTGGAAGTGCTTTAAGTTCATTCATTATGGAAATAGAAACCTGGATCAGATACATTGGGTCCTTGCATTTGACATAATTTCCTGGAGAGGGAAACCTGTGTACGGAGAGCTATCCTCAAGCACTGGTTGAAGTTTTCCCTTAAATACTGTTTTATTTGATAAGTGAAAACTGACAACACCACCAAATCATCTAGTATTAGTGTTCTTTTCTTTTACGTGTCCCTGCCCTTGGACAAAAAATAATAATGGGTTATGCTATTCCTTAGCCTGAATAAAATGTTGCAGTTCCGGAGATAAAGACGTATTGAGCCGAGCAATTAAATAGCTAAATAAATGAATCAGCAGAGCAGAAGTGACAGATTTAATTACTGCTTAGAGCTAGGAAGGGGAACTAATTATGGGGTTCATGAACCTCATGCCATTCTTTTCCTTAAGCATGTGCTTCGATTCTTCTGGATCAAACTCTGCAAATGCAGTAGCACCATGCACTAGATTAAAAAAAAAAAAAAAAAGGAGAAAGGAAGGCACAAAAAGCTATCCAAAATTTGGAAATAAAGTCTAATCTTTGAAGAAGGAATAGTCAATACTCTGTTCTAAATGCCTGTGTTCAATTGACTCCATACCATGAGTTATAAGAGCTTGCTTTCAAATAGATGAACACTAAAAATTTAGTTCTCTAAAAAATGAAAACACAGTCAAGTTCACTAGATGTGAATAAACCAAAGGTTGCAACAGAAAGCTGTGGTAAGTGAGGCATAAAGCATATAGCTCTATTGAGTGTTTAGGAGCCCTGTTCATCAGAAAGTATCTGTCGCTGGGAAGCCTGAGAAAGCTTTTGATCCTACTACCTCTCTCCTGCTTTGGTCAGCCCACCACACCAAGCAAAATATCTCAGAAAAATGCTTTTGTGGCCACCAACTACAAAAACACTAGCAGTGGAGAAAACCTGCTCCTCAGTTTCTGCCTTCTGTCTCATTTCTCTAGGTTGCATTTACTTTACCATTCTAATTTTGTTCTTGTTTGATAAAACTGTCAATGCCAATTATTTGAGCTTCACATTAAACTCATGATCCTAGTGGTATAATCCCCTAAACATAGAATTCTTTTCCTTATTAGTGGGAGGGAGAAAGGATATAAAAGCCCACATACACAGCATTTGAATCACATCATTCAATTAATTGAATAATTTTGGTTTACAGCTATCTTGTACAGATAAAGAGAGACAGGTATCATTTCAGAGGGAAAAAAGTGAGAAGATGGATTTTTAAAAATGAATTAGGGAAGGGAAGAGAGGAGAAGTCTTTCATTCATAGCCAGTTGTTTTCTAAAACTATAATCCCATTATGATGTCTGTTTTAGCACAATTTTAAAAATCTACACATTTGCCTCTTTTCCTACAAGTACTACAATGAGAAAAATATCTCTAGACAGCTGACCTCATACACCATTCTGGAAAGAAAATCAGGCATTTTACTGCACTGACTTTGAAAATTTTAAAGATGCAGGACATGATGCAAACAATAAAGCATCTTATGGCTAGGAAAGATTTAATCTACCCCAGCTATAGTTGTGATCTCCTTCCGCACCACGAGTAATTTTGTCAGAATGAAAATAATTGTGTCCAAACCCTGAGCAGTAGGCTGATCCCTTGAAAGGCTCACTGAACAATCACAAATGCCATCATCATCCAAGATTACAACATCAGCTCTGCTTCACTGAAATTCTGTCCTCTGAAGGCAGCCAAAACCAAGGTCTATTGCCTCAATAAAGTCCAAAATGAACTCTATCTTCAAAATCAGTCTGGGTTTCTGTATCAAGGGAGACTGTATCTGCAGGGAACTAGGAGCACTGTGCATCCAAGATAAGATAAAACCAGGTGGTTTTTTTGTTTATTTGGTTGGTTTTGGTGGTTTTTGTTTGTTTGCTTTGGGGGGGTTTGGGTTTTGGTTGTTTTTTTTTGTTGTTGTTTTTCGGGGTTTTTTTTTGGTTTTTTGTTTGGATTTTTTTTGTTTTTTGGTGGGTTTTTTTTGTTGTTGTTTTTTGGTTTTTTTAATGGAATTGTGGTATAGCTCTATACAAGTGATATTCTTTGCCTGGAATTCTCAAGCAGTTAGATCAGAAGAAAATGCACTTTGCACCTAGTCATACCATAAAAGCAGAGAGGAGCTGATCTTCCAAAAGGACACCATCTGAAACACTGAGTACAAGTTGCATTGACATACCATATGAATTTTACAGCATCAGATATCCATTTATTAAAGTGTGAGGTGTGTAGAATGTCACTAAGGTACCAGTGATCATGTACCTTACAGAACACACACACATACACACACACACACACAACTGATATCTCATAATAGAGGTATGATGATTGTACAAATAACCTCAGTGGAGCATGATGAGAATTAAAGGATCTCATGGGCAGGGGCAGCTTGTCAGCAGACTGCCAAAGGACAAAAAGAGAATGTGCACTCTTGGTGCACAGCACTTCTAATCTCAGGAGGCAAAATAAGCATTATTTCCCTAACAGCTCCCTCTCAGGCTCACATGGAAATAACCTTTTAAGTGTCTGAGGTGTCCCTCTCAAGACAGGACTTGATCAGTATTTGCCTGTGCATCCAGAAGCAGAGTCCCAAAGGAATACAGGGCATATAGGCATGGAAGCCACGCAGAAGTGAGCTCACCACCTGGGAAGAAAACTAACTATGAATCCACCATCTTCTGCTCTCACTGCAGAGCAGTGCAAAAGAAATCTCTCATGGGATACTTGGAAGTGGAGTAATGGTTAAGTATACTCTGGAAGCGAATTTGTCATTGCTTTATTTATACCCTTTTGCTCTCAATCTTGCACTTGGATGTCTGCCCTTAGGTCTTGCTTAACATAATTTTGCAGTGTCTCACCACCCAGCCAGCCTGGTGAAGTGGAGAGACAAGATGAAACAGAGTGAAACCAGTAGATTATTAGTAGAAAACAAAGAAGGGTGGACAGGAGTCTTGAGACATGAATGTCTCTTCCAGCAGGGTCATAGAAGACCAGAGCTGGCAAGTATTCCTTCCTATTTTTAAAGGGTCACTGTCTTGGGATGACTTTTACTAGCAGGGAAAGGATTATCTCTAACAGCCATGAACTAATTCTTCTCCTGCATGCTGGCAAAACAGCACTCCACGGTTCTGGGTGAGCCCTGGGTTTTCAAACAGCCTCTCACTCTGTGTTTGGTTATTACAGGAAAGGTAGCAGGCCATTTTTCAAACACATGGGAAGTGTGCCATTTCATCAAATCTGCCCTTGGGAAGTTTGCTTGTGCTGATTTGCAAAAAAGTGACTAAGTATACCAGCAGGTGTAAGAGGAGTTGCTAGTTGTCCGGTACAAAGAAGAAATTATTGTTTTTTGCATAAAGTTCAAATAGCATTTATACACTACTAATCTCAGACCTAAAAATAATTCAAAATCACCTACCATTTTCTTATTTAAAATCTCAAAGAAGTACACTTTTTTGGAGTGGCTTCCTAATAGTTCATTGGAACAGCAAGTATCCAGTCTTCACTGGGGACTAATATAAAAACAAATCAAGCTCCTTGACAGTAATGACAACTGAAATAATGGGAGCCACTGTCCAACTAAAAAGCTGAAGTAAGCCTCCGGCCACAGTGCTCAAAGGGTTTTCACAAAGAAGGGCAAGGATCTGTGCATACAAACGTCAGAGCTTGCTTACTCTTGGAATAAGTTGCATCTGGGAAAAAAACCTGCAAATAACCAGAATTATACCAGAAGTAGGAAGAACAGGGAAGCCTGTGAATTGGCTAAAGTGCAGCCCTAGACTGAGCCTGAGCAAAACTCTCACAGAAAGTTTCTTCTCTCTCCTAGGGCGGTAGTATACCAAAAAGGAAGAAGCCATAAGGAGAATGAAATAAGGAGTGAGAAAACTGATCCTCATGAGCCTCATAATACAATCCTTGACTTAATAGAGATGAAAAAAAGGGGGTTTATAATATGTGGTAATATGTTCACTGTGACACTTATGTACAATTATAAAAAGTAATTAATTAATTAAGAAAAAGCTGTCTTGATTTGTGAAACTAGAGAAGCAGTTATGTTCAAAAATTCTGCCACTATGAAAAACACTGGCTGCAACATGAGGGAATAGCAAAAGCCCAGAATGGACCAAGAGAACAATTCAGAAGTCTAAAGGAATGGTTCACTTCCATCTCTTGAGGTCTGAGGGTCAGTTGGAAGGAACAAAGCTCCAGGGCACAAAAATCAGACAGTTGTGGAAGAGACTTGGGAAGTTCCACGTACAATTTCTACTTTAGCTACCGAATCGGTAATGTCTGGAAATTCCATTGGTAGAAGGTACAGAAATTACCAAAATCTTCCAAACATAGGGAAGTTTGAAAGTCAAACCTGAACCTTTGTGATTCAAGTCTCAAAAGCAGACAGTGATGGCAGACCATCCATCCATCCATCCATCCATCCATCCATCCATCCATCCATCCATCCTGAATGAATGAATGAATGAATGAATGAATGAATAAATAAATGAATGAATGAATAAATGAATGAATGAAAATTGGTTTTAATATTACACTGCTGAATTCACAAAGAACTTTGGGTAGAATAAGAAGAAAACTGAGTTAGAGATGAAGAATCAAACACTGATAAAGTCATCTGCATTTTGGAATGAATAGCATGCTATACACTACATTGAGACCAAGGACACTCCCTGAATTTCTAAATATAAGTAATGCCATGATTATTCCTCATTTAAAATATTCCTCACTATAAACATTTGACATGCCTTTTATTCTAGAGCCAGCACAAGACTTTTCAACAGCTCAGACAAAACTGACAGTCAATCCTCCTAAAATAACAGATGGGACAGGGCCACCCCTGCCTACCACAGAGAAGTGGGGAATTGCAATGGAGAGATCTAGAGGATTCATGTTGTTAATCTGGCTGCCTCCAGGGACTGATAGCAGTCAGCTATCACAGCTGCTGGCACTGGGCATTCTACCAGTAGTTTCCACTCCTACTTTAGGGGCAGCAGCCCTTTCAGACAACCTGTTTTTCCCTGTCCTAATATGGACAAAATTAGGGTGGACAGATGTTAAGGGATGTGCGCTTTGTCTTTCCAGGAGCCTGCCACCTTAGACAATTTCTTCTTTGCTTGTGCTCACAGCCAGTTCAGTTTGCTGCTGAAGGCTGAAAACTCAATTTAGCTTGGCTTCTTCTGCATTCTCAGAAGATGCAGCAAAACTTATGTTCACTGGTTTCAAAATGCTTCTGAGAGTCAGGAGCCTTGACCCTCATATGAAATCCACTTTGTGTCAGTCTTAATTCCACCTCCAGAGTCATCAGGATAAAATTATGCTCAAAAAAGCAAATAGTTCATCTCTAATGATTAAGAATATTTTTAACATGCTGTCTATATTGTGCTCTTCAAATTCCTTATGAAAGTGAAATTGCAGTGAAATTCTTGATGTAAAAAGCTACTGTGAGATATTTCAATATGCTGGTGCAACATAAAAGTTATCAGTGTGTCAGGGTAGAGCATGACTAGTTTGATCAGGAAACTACTGTAGAGAGCTGTAGAGTAAATTACAGATGTAAAATCAGAAACAGCTTTGAAATGTGTATTGGCAGTTGTTCCTTTTACAGGACCATTGGACCGTGTGTTGCATCAATATAGGTGATAGCACTCAAATTTCAGTAAATATTAGTGTTTCAAGCTGAAGTTATTAAATCCTTATGAAGGTATATTTGCTGCAGCTTTTCTGAAAGATTATACTGCTGTTGCCCAGTAGAGTAGCAACAACAGGAAAAAAAGTTAGAACAATGATTTTGTTCAACATAAAATCATACATTGCTGCACCATAATGACTTTTTATATCAAACCCAATATTTTAAATCCATTATATTTTTTTTAATATATGAAACTTTTCTAAGGAAGAAATAATTCAGTGATGCCCAGCAAATTCAGACCCATTCTACACCTGCAGATTTCCACTGTGCCGTCTTGAGGTTCACTTTGTTTTTCAGTGCTTAGCTCCAAGAGCATAAAATAATAGTCTTTTCCTACCTCACAGAGCTACTAGTAGCACAGCCCATATATATTCTATAGCATTACAGCATTATGGGAGAAAAATTGTTTCTATATGTACCATTCTATGTCTACATTTTCCACTGAACTTTTCTTGAAAAAAACACATAACCTAAATTTGTCTCTTGAACATGTTTTTTTTCATTTTCTTTTCTAACTTACGTCACCTTATTTTGTGCCACAACACACCTGTGTTGTGCCACCTGGTATACTCTTCTTCTTGTTTCAGTCACTTTTCTGTGTTATCTAACTGGGATGAGGTTTCTTTCAATGCTTCTTTTCTCCACTGTTGCAGTCTTCTTATTTCTCATATATTGCCAGTCTCTGTAGATTGAGAATAGGTAACTACTCTCAAACTTACTCGCGTCTTTGTATCTCTCTTCTTACTCTGTGCCTTTCCTTATCTGTCTGTGAACCGCCTTGCTTTGGCTCCTGAAGGAATTGTCTCCCTTTATAGAGGTAAAGGAGAGCACTACACCCGCAAGCATTCATTGATGAGGAGACAGGGAAACCAGAAAGAGTGAATGATCTGAGAGCTTTCATTCACGATACATGAAGGCCTTTAGTGATGTGTAAAACACCTCAGAGATAATGAGTGCTTCAGGGCAGGGATTGCATTTGCCTGAATAAGGGTTTCTCCAGTGCTCAGTGCAAAAAAGTTGCTAACCTTGCAGAGGTCTTCAAATTGCTACAGCTGAAACCCCAGGAGGCTTTACAGGTTAAATTTTACATCTTGAACTCGATTGGGAAACAAACTCAAAGCTGTTGCATGCAACAAAACTCGTGGTTTATGGGGTGATCGCAGCCCAGGTGCTGATGGCTCCCAGCTGCTTATCCCTTGTCCTGTGCTGTGGGTTCTCAAGAAGTGCAACACAGAACCAACCAGTGCTGTCATTTACCTTGATTTCGATCATTTGGAGGAGCTAAATCTGTCCTTAGAGATATAAATTGAAAGTCTCATTGTTAAGCTTAGTTAAAAAAAATCCTTGCAACTGCAGCTGCAACTTGGCCTTTCAAATAAGAACCCAGAATCCAGCAGAACTCCTAGAGTAAGAATGGATGTGTTATTTGTACACAGAATGATATTCATTTCTGTATTACTTCCCTTTAAGGGGTGGTAGGTGCATTTCTAAATTTTGATAATTTCTCACTTCCAAGAGGTAAGATATCTTCTCCCTGCAAATCTGGAGAGATGTTACAGTTGTCAATACATTGCTGGAAGGCCTTACCTTAGAGTTAAGACTCTAAACAGACCCAGCGTTTTTGTGCAGAGCAGCTGCCTCAGGGAGGAAACAGCAACTCTCCTGGAGTGGCTCATGAGGAAAAGCTCGCAGGACTCAGTCCTACAAAAGCACTGACATAATCTGGTACCATCCTTGGCTTCTTCTGCAAGTGTGCAGGGCTGGGCCATTGCCAGAATATAGCCAGGAATCACATCTGTACACACCTGTTTGCAGGAGACAGATCCCACTGCTTGGAATCTGCTGATGAAGTCTCGCAGGTGCTCAAGGATGAAATTTGCCTCTAGTTTGGGGGTTCTGCTCGCTATTCAAATCCCATTAAACCAGGTGGAAACCTTGCTGTCTCAGTCTTCCTCACTTCTGAGGCAGAACATGCATACACACATGCATATATCCTTATATATGCTTCTATCTATATGTGGGTATAATTTTCAGAAAGCACAATTTCATAGTTTCAGAATATTTCTAGGACTCATCTCACTCAACTGTAGAGCAACCTGCCCTGAAATTGTTAGCATTTCAGAAGGGATTATTTTGGTATGATCACTTTTTTATTTATCTGTGTAAGTTTTCCCAACTTGTTCTTTCTTCATACTGCTCCTTTTTCTATTCATTTTTGCAAATGTTTTCTCTTTTCCTTTTTTTTTTCCATGGCTTGAATTTTATGAGCATTGTTTTGGGGGCCTTTTCTGAGGAGGGACTAAAGAGAGAGAAAGCAATTCAGAAAAAGAACAGTAAAAATATAACAACTTTAACTACATGAACTCATAGAATCATAGAATGGGTTGGAAGGGCCTTAAAGACCATCTGGTTCCAAACCTCCTGCTGTGGGTTGGGCCACCTTTCACTAAACTGGGTTGCTCAGAACTTGATCCAACTTGTTGTTAAACACATCCATGGATGGGCATCCACAACTTCTCTGGGCAACCTGTTCCAGTGCCTCACCACACTGACAGTAGAGAATTTTTTCCTTATAGCTGATATAAATCTACCCTCTTTCATTTAATGTCAGGTCATTTTTGAGGGAAAGGCAGGAAATGTGGAAAGAGAAACTCCCCAGGGTTCTCATTTTTCTACACCGTTTCAATACACAGCACGGTAATGGTGATTATTAGAAGTTCTTCTGAAAGTGGAAGTTTCCCAACCAGAAAAATATAAAAGAATATCAGCCCTGGAGAGTTAAATTTAGTAAGTTCAGCCAAAAAATTACTTTGAAGAGCAAGTTTCCAAAGGCATAAAACTAATAATAAAATATTTTTTAAGCGCTTCCAAAACAGGAAGTCTGCCAGAATGTCTGTAGGGCCGATAAGTAACTTGAATATGAAAGGGGAACCCAAATAAGATCAGACTCTACCTCAGAAAAGTGAAAAGAATTCTTTATATAGGTGTAAAGACCACTATGGAATAGACTTTGGAGATTCCCAGGCTGAAACTTTCTTTACAGGGCAGAACCCCCTTACTGGTTAGACAGTAGGAAACACAGAGCAGAAAATTAAATGGTCATTCTTCACAATTTAGAGAGATTTCTACTGTAGGGAAATGCACTGTTCAGCATAGTCCTCCTGGTGAAGGCTGAATAGTGAGGTGAGATTAAATCATACTAGATTGTTTAATATAGTAAAAGCCAAAGTTGTCTGAAAAATTGCAGAATGATCCTAATTCTTTGTGAATGGTGATAGAAGGGTGGACCAAGAATAATGCTGATAAATATTCAATCTGGAACAAAAAAACCCCAAGAGTCCTAACTATACATACCCAGTGATGAGCTGTAAGTGAGCTGCTACAAATCTGAAATATGGCTGCTGCAACTGGTGAAGCCATATACCATTCTATAAAAACACCAGCCTACTGTAAAAGGAATATTATGAATTATTAGGAAAATGAAATGGGAGAGAGATTATAAGGTCACAAAGAAAATACACCTTATCTTCTAAGCCCCAACGGACTCACCTGAAGTAAAAACATATAAACAAGGATCTATGGATAAGTAAGATAATTAATGATTAAGGGATGGTATCTGTGTGAGGAACAATAAGTAGGTTGGGATAACTGACATTTTTTTGTTCTGTTTAATAAAAACCCACAATCTATCCTGACATCCTGGTGTACATGATCACTCCTACAATATTTCTTAGCAGTAATTACATACATTTTTGTAATAATAATGATCTGTATTTTCACTGTTCTTTTTCTTTAAAATATAAAATATCCCAGGAATATTGTTTAAATCATTCAAGCAGTCATTTAAGTAAGCAAAACCAAATTCTACTGGAAATAGCAGGTTGGAAGATGTCTTTGGGGCTCATCTGGGCCTACCCAAACAAGATTAATTACCTTAGAAGTTACATCCGAGTTCAAAGGTTGCTTAGGAGCTTGCACAGAGAGCTTTGTCTGATCTCCAAGAAAGGAAATGCCACAGAGTCTTTTGATAACTGTGCCAGTATTTCATACACATATATACACACACATACACACACAAGAAAGGAAAGATTTTTCTGATATTTAGACAAAATTTCCTATGTTGTGACTTGGGGCTGCTGCCTTTAGTCCTATTGTGTTGCACTACCGAGAAGTGTTTGACTTCATTTTATCTGTACATTTCCAATGGGTAGGTGAAAACAATTAGTTTCCCCCCTTATTCTCACCTTCAGCCAGAAGAACACTTTTCCTGTCAGCTTCTTCATGTATGTGCTCTGGCCACCTGGTGCTCCAAGGGACTCATCCCACTGTGTCAATGTCCATCTTGTACAGGGGAATCCAAAACAGAACACAGTCCTCCAGGTAGTCTTACTAGTGCCAAGCAGAGGGCAAAGAATCACTTTTCTCAACTTGCTGGCTACACTCTCACTAGTACAGCCCAGGATGGTGTTGACCTTCAGGATGCACTGCTGACTCCCATTGGAGTTGATTTGTCTACTGGGACACTCAGGAGTTTTTGTGCAGTGCTGCTCTGGAGCCAGTTGGTGCCCCGCCTGTCCTGCTGCATGATCAGGAGTTTGCATTGGCCTGTGCTGTACTTAAAAAAGTTTCTGCCAGATTTATACTCCAACTTGAGAATGCTCTGAATGATAGTCCTGCACATTATTGGCACATTAATTGCCCCCTTAATCAGGTATCATCTGTGAACTTGCTGAGGGCTTTGTTTCATCCCACTGGATACATCTGCAGTGAAGGCATGAATGAATGTCCACACTAGTGTTAGTTTCTGAAAGGTGTTACTAGAAATCACTCATCAGCTGGACTTTTTACAGCTGATCACAACTCTTGGAGCCTCATGATATGGCCAATAGTGTGTTCACCTTGTAGTCCACTGCTCAAGTCAATGCCTCACCAGTTTGGCTGTAGGAATACCATGTAACAGGCCTTGCAGAAGCCAGGATAAATAACCTCTTCTTTCATCCAGCAAGCCAGCCATCTCCTCAAAGCAAGCACTCAGACTTTTCAGCCACAATGTGTGGTTTGTGAATCCATGCTGTTCCCACTCACCTTCTTGTCCTCCTTGTGACTGCACATGGTTTTCACAAGGGTTTCCTCCAAAATCCTTATGGAAACTGAAGGAAGCTCTATCAGCAAATAGTTCCCCAGATCTGTCTTCATGCCTGTGTACATGTAACACTTGCCAGCCTTCAGGATCCTCTCCTGATTCCTAGGGACTCTTTGAAGAAGATACAAAGCAATCCTTGCAATGACCTGAGCTACTTCTCTCCACATCCTTGGATACATTCTCTCTAGTCCCAATGGACTTGTGTGTGTCCACTTCGCTTACTTAGCCACTAATGTGATATTCCCAGATTCTGCCTGGGAGGTACAGGGACAGAGCTGGCCATGAAAGACCAAGGAGAAGATGCTGAGTTGCTCAGCCTTTTCTGTGCTCTTCAAGTCTGCTGCCTTGCTTCATAGGCCCTCCTCTTCCTTAGACCTCCTTTTGATTCTACTTCTAGAAATTCTTCTTGTTGCCATTTCCATTCCTCACCAATTTCAAATCCAGCTGAGTTCTGACTTCCCTAATTCCCTGCCTACATGACTGACAATGCTCTGCTCCTGAGTAGCCCTCTTTGGCCTCCTTTGCCTTTTCACTGGGGAGAAGATGGAGCTCCCTGCCTGTCTGTTGTGCCTGGGTGACTGCATGGGCTGTGGGCTGGGCTGAGCCCAGGTCTGGGGAGGCGATCCTCAGAGAGCAACATCCTCTCAGGGTTTCCTTCCCCTTCCCCTTCCCCTTCCCCTTCCCCTTCCCCTTCCCCTTC
>VZRH01007157.1:351607-387534 GCA_013397555.1 Urocynchramus pylzowi
CCCTTCCCCTTCCCCTTCCCCTTCCATACAGTCTTCCACGGGAACCTGCTGAACAGTTCCCAGAATGAGCTGTTAAACCCTCTATCTTCATTTTCTGTTATCATTCTGAAAACTTTGATTTTTTGCTCAAAGTACTTGTTCATTTCAGACAAAAGGTTCTCAAAAAAAATGAAGTGCAAAAACAAATTTAAATGAAACCTTTTTCTCTATCAAAGTCAATTTAGATGCAACTGAACTTTTTACAAGGAGCCATAGTCACTTAATTGTGTTCATTCACTAAGGTGAAATGAAAAGTAGAGATGCTTAATGCTTATTGACTATAAATAATTTAAATTATTTATAATTGTAAATACTAATTGGTAAATAATGATCCATAACTAAGTCTCACAATATGGCTGGAAAATAAAATCAAGAGAGATTTCAAAGAACCCCTCCCAACTCAGCATCCCATGAATTTTGCTGTCTGCCTATCAACATCTGTTTCACTTTTCAGCAACCTTGTCTTGCCTGCTTTGCAACTCAACAGCAGTGCCTAATTTAAACATTCTGTAATTGTGGTTTTTAGTCCTAAATGGGGTTGTGAGATGTGCAATTACTGCTTCTTTCATTTTATTTACAAAAGACAAGCAAGAGGGAGAATACTGGTTTTTTGCTCCCACCTGTTATGCTAAGAGAAGCTAAATGAGTGTTTGACAGGTAAAAATATAAACTATGAACCCTCAGATTAAAATACTATTGGAATTAAATTCATATGTGTTTGTGAGAGTCTGGGCAAGTTCCAGAAACTGACAACATTTTACTTTCCTTCCTACATGTATAGTATGCTCAAAAAGCTTGTCTTAAAATGCCCTGTAATTAACCTAGGATATAAGAGAGAAAACGGTCAACAGAACAACAAAGACAATTTGTCATCAGGATTTTCATTAAACCCCTCAGCATTATAGGAATTAATTTCAGTAGTGCTTTGCCCTGATTACTGCCTGTCGGATGGGATACAGACATCCAACAGGATATTTGAATGGAGAGCTTTTGCTCCCATCCTACATCAGCATTATGAAGGTAAGTGGTTTATCTACATTGACTGTGATTCTTCATCTGTATTTTAATATTGCAAAAACTGAAGATGGCTCTGATTTTAACCTCCCCTAGCACCGCTTTTTTTTCCAGTAAATGTTATGTTGATAATAGCTCACACTGCCATCCCCATCTTGGGCAGGGAGAAAGATCAATGGACTTTCGAATCACAATAGCCATTAATTTATTACTTTAGTTTCCCAGATATTATAGTTCACTACATATTGTTATATCACACAGGCACACAAACCTTATTGGTCACAGAAGGGAGGGAACCAGCTCTCATTTCAGATTCTGAATTGTGCTACAACCTGTACAGCATCTAGGCAGTGTTCTTATCTAGCCCTCACATTTTTAGTTTTCAAAATGCTCCCTCTGTAGAGCAGACCACTTTGGAATCTGCAACACATTTTAAAGTAATGATTAAACACTAATCCTCTAACATACTGAAGTGGCACTTGAGAATTTGGCAGTATCACTTTAAATAATCTCTTAGCTTACTGATGGCTCTCTCAGTATCCTGTGTTTCCACACATAGCTGATGAATAAAATAATTTGAAGTAATCTGTGCCTATACTTCTCACAGTATTTCTTGCATGAAAAGCAAACAGTGCAACATGTATGCCTTAAAGTAAGGAAACCTGTAGGAAACATAGTAAAAATTTCAATTTCTATAACATTTTCTTCTTCAAGTTATAGAAAAGTATTTTTAGAAACAATCTCACCTTAAATCTGAGAGGGCCATTAAGTAATTTCTGTGCTACAGAAATTACTTTGGTAATTTTGGCCAAAGCAATGCAGTTCAATGTCACACATGGGTGCAGGGGGAGGGCAGCAGATAGAGAAATCAAATCCACCCCTACAACATAAACGAGATATGAAACGCTACTGAGGAGCAACAAGCTGCAATACTGTACAGTGTCTTACAAAGCCACACTAAATGAACACAAGTAAATGGATGTTGCCTTAAGTTCTTTTTGCTCATTGGCAGGAATTTATGATTTTTTTTCTCTGCAGAAAAACTGACTGAATAATATCTGTGCTGCACCTGGCTGCTTATAAGGTGAATAGGCAAAGTATCCTTTATGGCTAAAAAGCTATTACAGGATTGAGATCTGCATAGCTGCTTGAGCTGAAATGTGACTAAACCCAAAGGACTAAGCTATCAATTCTCTCTTTGAGTGGGAAAGTGAAAGGGGCTCTGTGTGTGTGTGTGTGTGTGTGTGCATGCGTTTGTGTGTGCATGCACAGATCTTTAAGTAGTATTTCAAACAAAAAAAGCAGCTTTCTCAAGCATTCTGCTTTAAAAGTTGAAAATCAGTGAAGTTGGTACGTTCACTGACTTTCCCTCTATTCCCAACTTTCCTAAGAGCTGTCCCTATATGCTACAGATACTGGGTTCAAACCTGCTTTGCTTGCATCTTTTGTCATAATCACATTATGAGATGACACATACATTCATCTGGTCATAAGGGAACGCTTAGAGAATTCAGGTTAAGAAGATGACTCAGTTGCCTTATTTAGATTAAAAATTCTTCAGAGTACCTGGCACATTAGGCCTTACATTAAATCACAGAATCTGCCTTCTCTCTTTCTTCTCTGTTCTCATTTTTCCATTAACAGTTTTCTGGCCCTTCTATCATTGCATGTTCCTTGCCCCAGTCTGTTGATCTCTTTTCTTCTCTTTGCTACTCATATAGTTGCCCTCCCTCCTGTTCATCTTCTCTCTTCACATAGTCTCTGCTATGCTACTGCTACATAGCACTACCAGTCATCCCCTGCTTCTCCTTTTAATCCCATCCAGACTCCTGTTTATGCTGTTCCTTTTGATGGAGCATATACACGAGGATGAAAAACATCAGCTTTCATATTTTCCAGTACTTCATGTAGGGAAAAATCTTTGCCATGCAAGAATCACACATGGTGGGATTCTTAGGGTGTCCTATGTAGGGCCAGGAGTGGGACTTAATGATCTTGATGGGTACCATTCAACCCAGTATATTCTATTATTTTATAATTAAATAAGATCTAAACACAGTCTACTGTAAAGTCTGTTCAGCAGGTGCCCCAGAAGCGAAGGACCACCATTCTTTTGATTGTCCCTTAACCTACAGAACTATTCCAGCCAAGAACACATCCTGTAAGTGACATGCACAACTGCAGCTCCATGGTAAACAGTGGGTCTTGCTCCTCCCTAAAACTCTTCAAGACTGCTGGATGCGTATGTGGGGTCAAACTTCACAAAAAGTGTTTTTCCCCTCCTCTGCCAGTGCTAGATTTGCTTTTAAATTATTGAAGCTACTCATCAGAACTACTGGGCAAGGCCTGGGGCTTCAGAATACAATTATATCACAGGCATAAAAGCATCTCTTTTCTGCCACAATGGAACCATAGAGTGGAATCTGAAATAAAAAGCAGAAAATCTAGAGACAGAACATTAGATTTTTCTTTTTGATTATTTTTAGATGTAAAACCCATTAAATAGACCAGTATGTAGGCAACCTCTAACTTCACTAGAATTATGGCAATTGTATCCACTCCACGTGGAAATGTATAAAATACTTATGGCTAGGCATTTCAGTGGATTCTTTTTTCAATAAGTAATTATAATTCACAAATATCAGTTATAACCTGTATCCTTAAAAATATCGAGAATTATTCCTCAAAGACCGAGTAGCTACTTAGAGTAGAAATTATACACATTATGAGAGCAGAATTATTCCAGATTATATTCCTATTCTGCAGCACAGAGAATTTATTAGCACACATGGATTAACAAGATACTTTGTGTTTTCAGTCAGAGCAACATGACAGTCTGTGACTGGTAACCTAGAACACAAATAAAGCTGTGAGTTTGTTATGCTAAAGTGGCATTACTGATACTCCTACATTTCCCATTTCTTTTGTAAATAAACCAGTCCAAGAGGAAGGTAGCTGAGTGATGCTTTCTTGCATTTAGGTATTATTCTTTATGTACCACTGTCAGGCATTGTCACAAGGCCCATATAAGAAAACTAGTTTCTGTGTCTAAATCTTTCCTCTAAAATAACTTTAAAACTTTAGGTAACATCTGACACAGGAATTTACATGGAAATTAGGCCATCTGAATATGACTTTCTTCCCCCAACTCACTCTCTCAGCCTCTCATCAAGGCCAAGGATCAGGATAGTTTTTAAGAACAACCCAGCAGCTCCCTTCATGTCCAATTAACCTTTCTTCACAGAGAGGGTGATGAAAGATTGGAAGGTACTGCCCAGGGAGGTGGTGGAGTCAGTGTCTCTGCAAGTGTTTAAGGAAAGACTGGATGCAGAACTTGGTCCCTTGGCCTAGTTGACATGGTGGTGTTCAGCCAAAGATTGAACTCAATGATCTCAGATGTCTTTTCCAACCTAATCGATTCTGTGGATGCAGACAACAGCTAAGGGATATCTAATAACCTGGGTGCAGAAGACAGTTAATGGTGATCATAAAATAAAATACTGAAATGACTATTTAATTCCTATTCTCTGGCAGAAATTATGATATTGGTTATTGCCGGCCTTTTGTGCTTTAGGAAAAGTATTTAAAATAGCATGTCTGACTTGACGGATGTGCTTTTGAAGTAGTTCTTGAATCAGAATACCTCCACTGCCAGTGTACTACAGAGCTCCCTTCAGACTTCCTGGATTTTTTAATAACAAGGTTTCTTTCCTGTGATGTTTTCCTATCTCCTGTGGACAGGGTTTTTGAAATGCTACAATGCAAGGGAACAAGGTTCCTCTCAATGATTTTATTTAACCTCTCTTATTTAAGATCAAAACCCAGTAGGTTTAATTAATTCTTATATGTGACTTCCAAGCTGAGAAACTACATTTCTTCTCCTTCTTCTCCTGTTAACTCTAATAATAAAGGTTATTGTCATCTACTGGCAGAGAGTTTAAACAGCAATTTTGTTGATGATACACCTTGCAGCAGAGAATGGATCTTCTTGTTGTGACACTGGTGCTGCCATCCTTTCATGGTAATACACAATAAGGCAGACAATCCACTTAGATACTGCAACAACAGGCTTCTGTCTGAGGTCAAAGAAACTAATCAGTCCTGTTCAGCATCTGAGTTCCTTCTGAGGTGTCCAGGCCATGTTATCTTCTTCATATACTTAATTTTTCCTCTGGAGGAATGATCAGGGATTTCCTAGTAAATTACCAAACTGAACTCTTCAAACTCCTTAGGCCTTTCCATAGCTGGGATTATGGAGCATTAGCTGTCTGCTGCCAGGTTAAGCTTCATGAGCTGCTGAGAGTACCTCCTAATCAACTTTTATGTTTCTAACTGGTTGACTTAGAGACGATATTGTAGTCTAAATCAAAGTTTTGTCTCTGTGTAGCAACGGTTCAACACATCATCATTGATCTCTACTTACTTAAATAAATGAACAATCAATTAATGTGAAGTAAAGAAAACCAACCTCAAAATAAAGCATAAGCCAGCTCTAGTCTTAAGAAGAGAGGAAATCATGAAAGAATGTTTAAATATCAGTGTGAAAAAAATATTTGCACATGGGATTACTTATTGCTGCATGCTCAGCATCACGCCCGAATGCAAGTCTGCTGGACACAACCAAGCTACAGCCACTTCTGTCACCTTCTCTTGTCTTTAAAGTGGTTCAGACATAGGGAATAGCAAACTTATCACTGATTTGACAACATTACTTCTTCCTGTTTTTCACACCCTGCCCCACGGCTGTGCCAACAGAGGGGTTTGCATGAACGCTCTCTAAAATGCTCAAGGCAAAACGAGCCAGATTATTTTAAGCAGTGTGAACTGTGGATCTGAACTGGCTTGGCTGAGTTAGCAGGTTTCAGGCTAAGGAGCAGTCATGCAAGCCACTCCACTAGCAAAACCAGAGGGGCAGCACTGCCAGCTGCTGGGTAGCAGTGACAGAGGAAAGCAGGAATGTCTTTAGGCAGAACAGCTGGAGCATAGAAGATGCCATCCCTCTGCAGCTGTAAAACTTCTGCCTCAGTGTCCCTTACGTGTGGAAAGACCAGCCAAAGGAAAAAATTCTTTTAGTATCTAGGGGGAAAAAGTATGTTACTTCAATCCACTTGATATACGCTGTACTTGAAAAAAAACCAGACAAACCCAAAATCAGCTAGTGAATCACCAAACTTTTAAGTACAGAAAGTATAAATTTCTTATACCCAATTCTAAGATAAACAAATGATCCTTTTCTGTGGTGTAAGTGCACTGACATAAGTTTTTCCCTAGTTTTTGGCATTAAAAATCTCTAAACTTCTAAAGATCTTAAAATTTCAAAAACTAAATCTAACCCTAAATGTTGTTTCTGTACTGGCAAAAGTTTTCAGCAAAAATTGAGTTCAGAAAAAACACCAATACTATTACTTAAGTAATAGTGTGTGTCTGTGTAGAGTTTACAGGCTAAAGCATCAAGCAAATGGCATGCCTTAAAATCCAGTGGTGGTTTGATGGGCACTTTTCCCTGGCCAGCCTGAACTGAGTCAGCTCACTTCCCCAGGATGCTTGCTCAGTTGCACTGGAGCAATGATTTGGAGGCTGCACAGCAAACCAGATGCTCTGCCTTATAAAGGATCTTGAGAAAAAGAAAGGAGATGGGTAAGCTTCCAAGGTTATTAACCCAGTTCAGAGTTCAGTCCTACAAAAAATTATGCCAGCACAAAGGGAAGGAAAGGGGCAGAGATAGGTGGAAGGCTGTGCAGAGGGATGGGAGATGCTTAAGTTGAATTTTCCCACCGAAAAATATACACATAGAAGTCTAAAATAGTGCCCAGCATGAGTTCTGTGCCCCACCCAGAACCATCAATTAGCAGATATTTATTTATATTAGTATTAATGTACACATACATTAAATAATTATAAGTTAAAAATTAAACATACTAAATAAATAGTATTAGAAACCTTGATTTAATAGTCCTTTAAAACTGTAACCAAATAAAACTAAAATGAAGGCATTTATAATGTATTTGTATTTTAACACCTTTAAAGAACTTCACCTAAAAATATAATATGCATTCTCACACAGGAAAACAGTCACTTATGATTCACTGTGATTTGCCTGTTGCACTTGGAAGGAACTGTAGGGTGGTATCGTGGAAATATGTTTTCTTCTCATTCTATTAGACACACAATAAGACTTTCAGAATATTTTTATTTCAGACACAACCATTAGCATAGAAACTGCAGTTTTCTGCACAAATATGGAATATGGACTTCAAGCAATGGCTGCCAAAGCACACACTTAATGAAAGTAAAGTAGTAGAGCACTGAAGAATATCAGCTAGTAAATTGCTCAGGGTTACTCATGCAAGACATCATCATTTTCAGCAAACACACAAACATACAGTGCCAGTCAAAATCCATGTTAATCTGACATTGAATTAAAAGCAGTTTAACCTTCTGAACTTCACATCATGGGCCAGAGCTCAGAGCAGAGGGCCAGATTCTGAGGGCCTAGAGTTTCACTAGGCTGCACCACAGCTTGGGTTTCTATATTAAAAGCACCTGGCAGCACTTCTGAGGATGTCCGTGGCATATTAGGTCCTAAAGGTCAGGAGAGGAACTGAAAATGATTGCCCCAAGGGCCATCCACCCCCCAAAAGTGCCTGTGTGCCATGAGAAATTACATTCTAAAGGACAGTCAGTCTCATCATCAGCCTGCCATAGGGGCAAAAATCAGTGCAACTCTTTAAATGTGATTGTTAGAAGGTGCACAAGTCTGACCTAGAGAAGGATTTACATGCTTGAAACTTGCCTGTGTCTCTAAACTGCTCTGATCCACACCAGAAAGAACAGTGCCCCTCCCCTGCAACCCAGCTCTGTCATCTCACCGTCATATAAAATTAAAACCAGCATTTGATGTAAAGAAAGAACTGTTTCTAGATAAAAAATTACACAAAAACCTTTTCAGACATTGAATTGAATGAGTATGAGAAAAGCATGAATTGTAATTAAAGTTCAACCTCTTATTATTTTCCATTGTGAAACATAAACTAGCTGAGTGGCTGTATTTAATTCTTTAAGCAAAACTGTAAAACTGGGTCTTTGGGTCTCAGGCTTTATCAAGGAAAATTAAATTCTTTCAGGGCTAAAAGCCGTAGGAAGTTGATGTTACATTGCAGAACTACGTATCTGGCTTGATTTTTAAAAGAAGTGATTAAAAGTACAGGTGCAACAGTCTGAGATACTGTCTTTTATCTTTCAGTGGGCAGTGTTGAAGAGCAGTGCAGCAAAGGGTGTGTGTTCCAGTCAGCTGCAGAAGAGCAGTTGCACTCATTTTATATACCAATCAGACATTAGGACAAAGATTTTAACAACACAAACAGTAACTGAAATAGTACCAGGCAAAATCGTGTATGAGTATACATAGTGGAAGCCTTTGCAGCTTTTGTTTTATCAAAAAACTGCTAAACAAAGAAGTTTATATATATATATAAACTTCCCAAGTTTATATATATATATATGTACATAAACTTCCCTATATATATATATATATATATATTCCCAAGTATTTAATGAAAAGCACAGCTCCAGAAAATATGTCTTATCCTTCTAGAGTCTGATTTCTCATGCAGAATGAGTGTATTGAGGTTTTAATATTAAATAGTTTACTCACAGCACTTTTCATTCAGACTCACATGCTAGTTTTCCTCCTTCATAAAAAGGCATTTTTGGATACATGGCTGAAGAGCCAATCCACGAGGTTGCCTTCCAAATGCAGCAGCTGAGCACATCACACAGTCCCAGAGTTATCCCTCTCAATACACTCCGGGGAACGCATGGGGAACACTCGGCACCTCATTCGGAGCGTAACGGGAAATGCCAGCCGCACCAGCAAGGCTGGGAAAACCTTTTTCCTGATTGGCTGCTCATCCCAAACTGCCTGGCAGAGGTTTGAAATATGCAATGCAGGGAAGTGATATTCTGTGGCATTCATTCAATTTACCTGCACTACACTCCAAGGAGCCATGCTATTAAACAACAGCTCCAGTGTGTCAATAAAGTTAACTTAATTAAATTGCTTCCCCTCCCACTCTTCCAACTAGCAAGATTTAGGGCACAGGGACACAGTGTTGCTTGTAAATAAAAGGATGATTTAGCTAATCATTTGCGGAAGAAAGAAATATTTTCATCAATAATTCTATGCACAAAGCAGGGAGCTAGTTTAAATTAAAACAATCATGTAGGATAAGGGGGAGAGATAATACCAACTATTGAAGGGCTGTGAATATTCTTCAAGCAGTGTCAATTAAATCCACTATTTAAATCTCAGTGATTGCACTCTTTGCTCCATAAGACTGAAATAACAATTGCTTAAATGTAATGTTATAAAACATACTATCATTATTACAGGCGTAGTGAATACACACTCTTAATTTGCTGGGGACTCATCTTGTCCCTTTCTGGTCATTTTGATATGTACACTCTCATTGCCTTACAAGAGCCACGTTTTAGGAGTCTCTAGTCTGTCCTTTTCTGTGGCAATACATGGAAAATATTACCAGTAATTAAGGATAAAAAAGACTACAGTTAAGCCAAAATTAACAGATTGTTTGCAACCTTATCATACTTTCAAATCGTCAGTATGAAACCTCTGAGGCTCCTTGTCTGTTTGAGGTTAGATGTTTTGAAAGGCTACAATTAAACTGATGTAGCTGCTTTGCAAAACAGTATTTATCTATTCTCATTCCTTTTTCCTCAGAAACTCTTCTAATTTTGACAGGAGTTCCCTGATGTTACATGTGCAATCTCTGCTCTGTCTCTTGAGTGTTTTCAGCTTTGCCCCAAATCTCCTTTTGCAGACACTGAGTAAAAGCATGCCAAATACTAGCAGGTAGACTCTCTAAAGATTTCTTCTGTGATGTTTATATCTTATTCCCTTAGAGATTTTACCTGCAAGTAATAAGTCTTTCTTGTTTCTTTTCTTCAAATATGTTTACTGTTTCCTATTTAATAGCAAGATCTTGGAGCTGAATTTTTATAAGCAAGTGAAGAGAGAGAGAGATGCTTGTAAATTCACACAGGCACAGTTTAATTTAGGAAGTATGAAAATACGAGCAGAAAAAAGTCCCTTTATGCCCTCACAGCCATTTCTTGCAGTACAGGCCATCTCTTCATAAATGTGTCTGCCAGGGGGTCTGAGACTGTGCATTCCTCCTAGAGCTCCAATCCTCCTCTAGTGTTGGGCTTGCTGCTCTTTGTTCTACTCTGACTGAAACTGTCCAGTGCAGCTGAAGGTCTCTGATCACAAACCAATGAAATCACCAAGCAGAGTCCTGTCTCCATTTCATACTGGTTAATTAGTCTCTTATTTCCTCACAGCACAAGCTGGAATGTCAACAGCCTTCCTGCACATCCTCTCCCAATATCACAGAAAAAAGCTCAGAGCATTATTCACATAGACTTGAGTTTCACTCAATAAGAACTCCTACTGAATACCATAAGACAAAACTAAAATGAAATGTAATTACTATGATTAGAAATGTCAGAATTCAGTTGGAATGAGCAGCCCTTTGACTGCTTCGTGTTGCAAGATGTGTTACTTCATCAATGCCTTGTCAAAGTCATTGATGGATTACACAAAGAAAAATGTGTATACAAATACAAATGTTAAATGCCTAGACTAAGAAACGTAATATAAACTAAAGATTACCTATCTAGGGAACTATTTATCAAAGAGACTGATTTATTTTAAATTAATGGCGCAGTGCAGTGGAAGGGTGATCAGAATGCTGGGTGCTGCAGGGTCAGAGCGAGTAGGACTGGTGGGGTTGCCCATACCTCTCCTCCCACAATTTCTGCAGCACCCAGGGGTGGCATACTTGACCTCCAGGAATGGAGGGCAATACTCAGCTGCTCCCAGTTCACCTTCCCATTGATGGATCTCAGCCTCAGAGAAACAGAGCCCTATTCACAGCATCCAGGAGTGACAGGAAAGGGAGGGAGTCTCTCTTATAGGACACAGTGACCTTTCTGCTAGGATTGAATACACTGAATAAGACCCTTCTAGAAGTAGGAGGATGAAGAAAAGGAAAGTTGATATTATAAAACAAATAGCATTGAAATGGAAATCTTCTCCTTTTTTTTTTTTTTTTTTTTTTTTTTTTTTTAAACCAGTTGAGCTCCATACGGCAGCATAAAATAATTAATACTATTACACTCACATATTTTCTTTTCCTTTTTTCCCCCCTCTATTCCCCAAGCCTGATGAAGTTGATAGGCCAGAAGACAGATGCTCTACTCTTCTATTCAATATATAAATCTCAGTGAATAGTAAGAACATTAGGGAAAAAAAAAAAAAAGAGAGAGAAAGAAAAAAAATTACAAAGACAATTTTCTTAGGATAATTATATGGCTTAGTTCCTTCCTAATGAACTGTACTTCTGGCTTTTTTGCTCATTTCTACCCTGACAAGACAGGCAAATAATGTGTCTGTATCTGCCTAATAAGTGTTGTCTTTTAACTGATTATGGCTATTGCAATATAAAAATACTGTGCATGTTGAGCTACACAGGACTGCATTTAGCCAAACTGCTCTTAAGCTGGACTTAACCTGTCCTGTCCTATCAGAATGGGGAAATCATACTGTGAAAGTGGCACTCCTGCTTAAAAAGACGCTAAACACTCCCTCTCTGCCCCAAATTCTTTGGTCTGTCAGAAACTTGCAGCCCTTTGCCAGAGCCCCAGGAGGAGCTGCTGTGGGCAGGGTGTCACAGACACACTCCACAGCCCCAGGGATCCCAGCTGCAGAGACATCGATTTCTTCTATTTTTAATGTTGCGAGTGCTGCAGCACGGTTCTTCAGCCAAAGGGCTGGCACAGGCACGCTGACCCTGCAGACCCTGTCAGCCCAGAATCCTGTGCTCACTGGAAGGGCTGCTGCTGGGGCATCTGTGATTTGTGCCCATGGGAGCAAGGCTGGGAGAGCCCAAACCTGGGAGGCTCAGCTGCCTCTGCCTGCTGGAGAGCAGGAGCAGAGCAGCAGCAGCAGGAGCAGAGCAGCAGCCTCCTCCAGTGCACTGTAAGGAGCTGAGGCCACTCTTCACTTCCAGGAAGGAGAACTGAAGTTCACAGTGATCCTGCCTATATTTAGGCACTTATCCAAAGCTCCCAGTTCTGGAGAGCAATTGCTTTTGGCCAACAACATAAAGAAACGAGATGTGTTGGAAGGCTCACTCAGACGTTGAAAGGACCAGAATCCCTCAAGGTCTTGCCCTCCTCCTTTGTGTTAGCTGGAAGAATGTGAGATGATGGCATGACTTAGGACCAGCCATCAGATGCCAGAAGTTAGGCAGACCTGTGTTCAAGGGATTTTCGAGGAATGAGAATCCATGAGGATGAGAGCAGAGACTATGGCACCCAGCAGGACCTGCCCACTTAACTCCTCCTGTTGCCACAAGCACCCTGCAGTGTCCCCTCAAAGTGGGGATTACACAAGGGTCCCCTCAAAGGGTCCCCTTGAGGGATCAGGATCAGGCCTGGGGCCACAGACACATTTCTGGGGAGGAAGGGAGGGCTGCAAAGAGCTGCCACTGCTGCTGTGTGTTCAGCATCAGGTGGCAAAGGCAGGAAATGCCTGCTCCAGAAGAAAATCTTGAGGTCACAGGTAATCGTTGAATACAATTTGAAATCTGAATTTTTGCTTTTTTTGTGTCTGGTGCCACTGGCATTTCTTGACTGATTAGAGGCTCCCTAAAACTGATTTCCTTGTTCAGATGTCCCCTCTGCTGCTCAACGCCCCCAACCAGGTGACTGTGACCCTTCATATTCACTCTTGCATTCAACTGCAAAAATCTGAATTAGCAAAGACAAGTGTCACAGGTGCTCAGCATCTCCTGTTGAGCCAAGATCTTTATTTGTTATAGCTGTCAGCCCAGTCAATGACTGCTCTATCTCACTGTGGGCAGGCATATTCCATCCTGCTGATGTCAAAAGCACATCTATTTATTCAGCGTTGCTCTATGCCGGGCAATTGCCACACTGTGGGGAAAGAAGATTGTGATCAGCACCATTTGTCTACATAATTGCACTTGTTTCTGGACAATTGTTGGGTCAGAGGCTAATGTTTTTTATTTAAGGTCTTTTTACACTCATCTGAATTTTCCTGTGCCTTTTTCCTACAGCAAAGAATTCGGTACCATTTGGCTTCTAGTGCAGAAATTCTGCTAGAAATCTGAGAAAAAATAGCTGAAGGTAAATCCATTACACTCATTTGAACAGAGTTTTACATTAGAGAGCTGGAGTAGTGCCTAAGACTCAAGGTGCATTTCTAGGTAAAAAGAAAGATCAAATACACATTCAGCTTCTTTTTTCTTTATATTGTATAACTACTAAAAACAGAACTCAAATATATTTGCCTGGATTCTATCTTGTCTTTAAAAGCTGAAACAAAAAATATATGTTCCCTTTATATCTCAGTGTCCATTTAATATGGTTCTGAAATTCCGTAAATAAGAAATAATATTGGTTTTCTTTATGCCAACAATTCTGTTTATTTTCACTAAGATAATTTAGTATTTTGCCTTTTTGTTATGTTTATTAAATAAACAAATCAACATATAAGTTTAACACAGTTGTTGCCTTAGGCAAGCCACTATTTCACTTCTTTAACACCTCAAGGATTTCCAAATAGCCATGCAAAGTAGAGCTGCTTGCTTCATTTTCCATTGTCCTGCAGGCAGCCTGCATGGGAAGTCATGCATAATTTTGTAATACAAGAATGGATTTTGCTGAAACCACTGTTAGTAATTTTTATTAGGTGCATTTTTTTCAACTTAAATATATAGTTTTTATTTTAAATTATCCTTTCATTTCAAACAAGATAATTTGAAATTAAAAATGAATTTTTAACAATATACTGCCAAACTTCCTAAATTCAATATCTGGATTTACATTAAATAACATGCAATATTCAAGTATTATGTGTCTGTTGGTAAATATTTGCTGACCATCAAACCACTGAGCTGGAAGAGTTTAAGTGACTGGAGAAAACAGCCTCTGACAGAAGTGTTTAGTCCAAGTTTGATATCTGTAGCTTTGTCTGCATGTTCAAAGAAGGTATTTTCTTCACTTTATTCAGGTTAGCTTTATGCAATATCTAGTTCATGCACAGCTATCTCTTGAGAGCTGATAAAGGCAGAAAATCTTACTTTCTACTGTAAGGAAAAGCTCCATGGCAGAGACTGAAATCTGCTAATTCTAAAATCTTGCAGGGCACAGAAAAAAACCACACTGATCTGTTTACTCAGTACAAAGAATGGCTAATTTGACTAATAGATCACAATAATATATGTAATAAATAAATGAACATAAAAATATGAAGTGTCATTCATTGGTTTCTAAGAAAACAAAAAGCAAATATCAAGAATCTGAATAAATATATCAGGAACTTTTATGTAATTCCCTAAGTGTGACAATACAGGTCAACTTTTACTAATATAAGTACCGAGTGTAAACAAAGTAGCAGTCAAAATGCTCTGTCATATGATATTCTCACAACAGTGGAACAGGACTGATTATAGTGATCAAAGACTTTTCTTCCATCATTATTTTGACTACAGGAATTATGCTGCCTATCAACAATACAGTAAGCACAGAGAAGATGATGTAAAAAGAGGTTACTCACTTTTTTTTTGGGTAATACTGTACTTCCCAGTCTAGATCATCAAACTAGTGAGGTCAACCACCATATTATTTACTGCTACACTTTGGCAGAAAGACAGAATAGTTGAATAATACCACCTGAGGGGAACAAACCCTTTACCAGAAAACTAATTTCAAAGTAAATACACAGAAGAAAGATGGAGTGATAATTTCTTCTGACCCTCTGAGTTTTTTACAGCACTCTTTCTTAAAGCAGAGGCACCAAAACACAGCCTTCTGGTATCAGTCTCACTAAAGTCAGACTCACAACCAAACCAACAACCCCTGTTCTATGTTATCAATTTTTACAGTGAAGTTGCTTATCTGCTGTGATTCCTCAAATATTTCCCTCAAAGATTAGGACCCCTTAGAACACAATTCCTCTTTCTCTCGATGAAGAGAGAAACTCTTCAGCCCTAAATTCAGTATGTTGCCATACAAGATGGGCTGAGGTTACCAAGCAACCCAGGCTGCTTGATAGAGCAAGTGGTCCAGACTGTTGGTATCATTTGCAAATTTCATTGACAAGGATATTCTGTTGGCTTCCAGGTTGTCTGCAAAATACTGAAAACATCTAATTGTGAGCCTTGCTGAAATTTTTGGCAAAAACTCTCCCTCAGTTATGACTCCTCTTGCCAAGTATTTTCTATGATATTTTCATTTAGCACATGCTCCATTGACATTGTGTAGGGATAATGTTTTGTTAGAACACTGAATAGTTTGAAGCAAACTCTAATAAATACTTTGCTGGGGATACTGAAGAACCAAGGAAGTGGATAGCTACTGTGATCAAAGGTGAGGGATTTGTGTTCCCATATTATTTAGCAGAAGAGGAGATTTACCCTGTGACCATTTCAATGTTGTACTACAAAATTAAAGGAGATATGACCACCACTGCTTCACCCATGGGTACGTGCTTATCCTTCTCCTTTGCTTTTGTAGCATTTGCCTCAAAACACAATGTTGTTAATGAAAAGAAATTAATTTTTCTAAGCAGAGATTGAGCCTCTTCCTTAGAACTTGCCCCCCCCTGCTTCATCTCAAAATGAAATCCTCTGTTTTCTCTATTCAAACTGACTCACAATTTATTATTTATTTCCTGGGTTGATGAACCGAAAAATCAGTTTCGTGCACAGTCCTGACATGCTTAATGCCACAGAGATTCAGTAATTCAATTATTAAGCTTGGATTCATTGTGCCAAACAGCCTCATTTTCCTTACGGTCTGCTTTTCATGGTAAACAGGACAGAGCTTCAAAACTGCATCTCACAGACAAACCCAAGAAGAATGGAAGCTGCTGGCTCTAGCCTGCCTGTCCTCTTAGCAAAATACAACTCAGTGGTCACTTAAGTAGATATGGAAGCTTGTATTGCTATCCACATCTCTGATGTGTTCTGGCCCAAATAGGAAAGTGTTCCACAAAGAAGTGCAGACAGGTGGATCACTTGGTAACATGTGATATATTCAGTATTTCTGCTTCCTGGGAAGAGAGAAATAGAAACCATGACCCTGGGATCCTTTAAGACCCCAAATAAGATTCAAAAGCTGGGGCTGTGTGCTTATAGCTAAATTGCCTGAAAAGCAACCAAACAAGCAGTAAGAAAGAAGAAAGCTGTTTTATAAATAGAAATCCAAAGATTTTTATTCCCATGGACAGTTATTAATTAGCACATATTCTTTATATTAATTTTTATTCATTTATAAGAAATAATACATCAGAAGACTTTTGTTTTGGAGACTGTTGATGGCTAAACATGCTTAATTATGATATACAAGGTCATGAAATATTTGATGCCGTGTGAACTAAATTCAATGTATTCTCTTGTCTCAGAAATAAGAAGAGGCAAAAAAGAAAGTTCCAAAAATTTCAATACCAATCATCCACAGAGTAATAAAACATGATTGTCAAAACTGAACCAACCTGTAACCAAGAACTGCCTTTCATAAAATCTACTGGATACTCTGAAGTGAAATAAGTGAAATATATTCCAAGAAGTAGCAAATAACATAGTATTTACAGTAATTTTATGAAAATAGAAACAAAAATTAAATTTTGTAGTTCTGTGAGAATCTCCATTAATATTTTGGAGCAGCAGTCTCTGGACATATAAGATGTCTCTCTTAAGAAATCAGGATACGTGAACTTAATTGTTCAGAATAACTTTGTGCTTTAAAATGCAGTCTCTTAGGAAAGTTAAACTTTATGCACAGGAAAACTAAAATTTTAATAAGTTCTGAAGCTCTCCCTCAACAAGACCTGAACAGAAAGGGACTTTATTTTCTATTCCTCTTACTAAAGACCCTCTTCCTCCTCATTCCAATGCAATTTTTTCCTCTCCACTTTTCCCAATTCTTACAAGTTCTTCTAACACTCTTTCCTCTAAATGTAGAGGCTATCCTCAGACACTATTATTTCCAGTAGTTTCAAAATTCTTTTAGCTTCCTTTCCCTAAGTCCAGCAAGAACATACAAATATTTAAATGATTTAATTTTTCCATCCTAAAAATATTTTAATGGGAAACAGGTTTCCCAAAACATCCAGAGATATGACCACAGTTCCATTGGCTCTACAAGTTGGGATAAATAGGTGAATCAGTGAGGTGAGAATAGGTGAGTCAGTGCTTTATCTCAGCTCTATCTGTAATATTGATAGGTTTCATTCTAGCTGGGAAATTTAAGAGCAGTTCCATACTATTCAATTTGCACTCATGTTTACTTGGCCCAGAAAATGAATGTGATAGTCCATATAATAAATACAAGAATAAAATACAAGTCAGGAATACCAGAGAGAAAAAAAAAAATCTGTTATGGAGAACTTACTTGTCAGAAGAGCAGTGATATTTAAAAACCTGCTGTCGGTGGTCAGCTTTTGCAGTCTCAAGTTATCTAAAATTGTTGAGTATGCTCTGAAAAGGAAAAGAATCAAGGACTTAGTAATTTTGTCACCTACCAAATACTAAAACAAAACTTGTCTAACATAGATTGCTTTCCCATTTTATGAGGTTATTAATTCGTAAAATATGTTTTTATTTCCCCACTGGATTTGTAGGGATTTTATGGGCTTCCAGAAGTTGAACTGCTCAAAGATCAAACTTCCTGGAGTGCATAGGGAGTCAGAACAATGAGAAGAGTAATTATATAACTTACTTGCATGCCTACATTTCCAAGCTCTTACAGTTGACAGAGAGCAGTGAAAATGAAAGAAGTATGACTAATTTCTTGTTTAAAAAACCAATATGCTGGAGTAAATGACTTTCCAAAACAAGCACAGAAAATCATGTCCCTAAATGTCTTTCAAACAAATGACTACGAGTTCATTTGCTATCTTTTGGACTAGTTCATGTATTTGGTCTCCTAATTTGTCGTCTAGTAGCTGAGACTATCCCTTTGTATCCAAACATTATTCTGCATTGAAGTCTAGATTTGTAATTTCCAATTGTCCTTAACAAACAGGGGAGTTGACTGTACCAAGAAGCCCTCTTAGCTCTCCAAATCAAAATGAAACTGTGAGACTGGGACTGGTGCTTCCACCTATGCAGGCTGTGGTGGAAGGAGTTAGGGGAGTTGGGAATTAAGGAGTGGAGTTGAGCCTATGAAAAGAAATGTTAGAAGGAAAGTGGGTTTAGTGTTGTCTTTGTTTCTCACTTTCCTATGCTATTTTAAATTGGCAAAAAATTAAATTAATTTTCCCCAAGTAATGTCTGAGGTGTTTTTTGCCTATCATGGCAATCAGTGAATTATCTTGCCTTTATTCCAATCTGTAAGATTTTCTATCATATTTTCTCCCCATGTTCTGCTGAGAAGAGGAAGTGAGAGACTAGATGGATGGGTGCCTGGCTGCTGGCCAAAGTCAGCCCACCATAGCTATGAAATAATGTTTCCATTGTCAATCTTTTCAAGATCCCCAGGACTTAGACTGGAATGGAGATATAAAATCCATACTAATATAACTCTGCCTATAACACATAGGAATAAACAGAATTAGTAAGGAACAGAAATGTTGCTCTGAGAAAACTGCATTAACAGGAAAAGTTCATAGATCTCCACCTTCTGTACTGTAGTGCAGCCACAAATTTGAAAATAAAAGCTTATAGTAGCAAGGACAAAGCCAGATGACTACCACTCCATGAAAGGAGACAGCTGAAAACCTCATTTAAAAAAGATCTCTACTTGTGATATGATACTGCGGTGTCTTTGGCCCATTAAGGAATTTTTGACAGCAGTTATTGAAATATAACATAGCAATTTTTTAAAGTCAGAGATGAGACTGATCGACTTGCAGCAATATATTTATCCTGTCAGCACTCTTTTAGAAACAACTATTTAAAATTCTTTCACAGCTAGGTTTTTACAGTCCTGAAGTGATTTATTTAATTTCAAATTTCATTAAGCTCCAGAACTCCATTTTAACAATCATTATGGTACCAATAGCACATTTCAGCTATGAAAAAGATTGAAGTGCTATACATCTCTACTTGATATTGAAGGCTATGGGATAAAATCTCCATCAGGTCAGTACTGCAGAGGATTATGCATTTGTTTAGATTCCCTTGGTTTTGGCCAGGATATACCTTACAGTGGCAAAACTAGCAAAACCCTCTCTAAAAGTCGTTGAATGAACTCTTTCCTGAATGACTTTTCTGTTAGAATTAATGTTCTGTTAAAATAATCAACAACCCACTAAAATGGTGAGATCTGTGGCAAACATTCACACTGCCTCACATACATGAGAGAAACCTCTGGTATAACAAAACCTAGAAGAATAAAAGTTGCCGGTAAAATGGAGCAAGTACAAAATTCTGTCAACAATCTCCCATTTACAGCCCAACCCCTCTTGTAATTTAGCTGTGCTTTCAAGGCTAAATGACTAAGCTGCCCTACCTGTACCCTGGGAAATCTATAAACACACAGTGAAATTAACTACTAGTTGGGAAAGAGAGCTTGGAGACAGACTTATGAAAATGTCACCTAAATCCTCATCAACTGTCAAAAAAAAAACCCCAACAAAACAGTGTATTAGGAAATACTAGGAATAGAACAGAAAACAGAAGAAGAAGAAACATGATAATGCTGCCAAAGAAATCCATTGCCCACCTAGCATTTTGAATATTGAATACAGTTCCAGTCATCTCATCTCAAAAATGACAGGATAGCAATAGGAGGATAAAGAAAAGGGTGACAGGATGATCAAAGGTATATAATGGTTTCTGTACTAGGAAGGAAAAAAGAAAGGCTTTAAGATTTTCATATGGAAGAGGGACAGATGAGGAAAAGAACTGTGACAGAGCCCCAGGACAATAATGAACAGAACTGTGGAAGTGAATAAAGAATGGTTTTCACTTTATTTCATAGCAAAGAAAGCAGTCACAATAAAATGAGTAGTTAACAAGTTTAAAACATGAAATCCAAGAGAGGATGCTTTCCACAAGGATCATAATTAAAGGGTGGATCTCATTGCCACAGGATGTGGTGGGAAGCTGCAAACAAGTGTGGGCTTCAAAAAGCAAGCCACTGTAGTGGTAAAAGAAACATTGACCAGTACTAGCCTGTGTTTTACCCAAAGTTGCATGCTGTTAAGAAGCTTTACAGAGTGCTGTAGGGTGATTCCAAGGGAGGTTGTCCTTTGGTCTGGTTTAAATACAGCTGTTGCAATTCTTCTCATTAATTTTTCTCCTTTTCTGAATTCTTAGTAATCTCTTGCAACATGTAGATGTTAGAGACCATTAATGCAAATATGTGATTTTAGATTTCTATAAACATATCTACAGAGGGGCTTATGGACCATTTTAAGTTCAAATAGTGCAGCTAACTCAGGCAGGCAGGCTTTAGGCTAGGATTTTCTGAGGATCCTCAGGTCTGGCATCCAAACATCCAACTGCTACTGAAGACTAAAGGGATTGGTAAACAAAACTCTCATTTTATGGAAATAAGAGATGATACTGAATTTTCTCCCTTCCAAAAAGAAGAAAATGGTAGTACCATTCCTGTGTAGTTAGTGGTCTTCATCTTAACTGTTTCATGTGTCTCATGATGGGAGGCACAGAGATTTTCCCAGACAAACAGATAGATATAGGATGTATGGAGTTGTGACTTTGTGTTTATTGTGGCAATAAAAAAACCCCATTATTTTAGTGACTAAGCAAGGTTGCTTGAACTCTGTGTCCATTTACTGTTTATCTGATGCAGTTTTATTAAAGACTTCCCTCTGAGACTCTTATGCTACAAGTGAAGGGCTTGTGACTTCCACCATGGGGTGGCTGATGCTTCTGATCAGATAAAAGGTCATGGTTAGGAAACACTTTCAGAGGACGATGATGGAAATGTTCTGACTGACTTTGGCTGACTAGATTTCTGGTTGTACAGCTGGCAACCAAGTTGTGGGGTATGTCTGGCCCCACAACTCTTGGTTGCCCAGATCACTAACCTTGGTAGTTATCACAATAGCAACCTTCTGCTACTGACCCACGTTATTTCATTGAAAACCAGGAGGTGGGAGGAGAGATGGGGCATAGCCTGGTTTGACCCCAGTCACAGGGAAGTGAACCAGAAACTGAGGAGGATTTTCTTCCAGTACTTTCATAATGGTTACTCAATGTCTGTTCAGGACAGAAAATGTTTGCATGGCTTCTTAGAGTGTTAAATATCCTGAAAGCTGAATGTGTCATGCTAGGCTAAGCTAACTTGGTATTTTGGCTACTGTTTAGGTGGGATACTGGCTTAGGTAGACAGACCCATCTGACCTCATGTAGACATTTTTAGTTACTAATTTATGCAAAATTCCAAAACACTAAAAGATTATCACAGGTCTGTACAGAGGATTATTACAATTATCATTGTATTAATTATTTATTTCCTAAACTACGGATGGTCTTGTAAAGAACTCTGAAAATAAAACCCACTGTTCTAATTATCCTAGGATGTGAAGTTATACAAAGGTACCAGTGAAACTCTGAATTTTCTGCTCTCAAAAATTTTCTTGCACACTAGCTGGAACAGTTCTTAAGAGCCTTGCCCAAAAAAAGAGAAACCAGACTCAGATATTGCAGAAAAAGCTATTTATAACAACCTGCATTGGAACAGTGACTGCTCTTAAAATTCGTACTCTATACAGAGAAATAGTAGCTGTTCAAAACTGATGGGACAAATGAGGTTTGTCATACAAATCAGTGTGTCTGCATAAGTTCCTTCAAAGTTTACCTCAATTAACACAAAATCCTTATTCTGTCCAAGCAAAAAGACTTTTCTATGCAGGCATGTACTTACTCCAACACCTGTCCACTCTAAAAGGTCACAACTCAGGTTGACTGGTATTTCAGCTAGCAGGGTTGTGTTGGTCTAGTGCAAGGTATTCAAGTCCCCAAGCTGAGTTTGTTTTCTCTGTGACCGTAATTGGTAAGTGATTTAATTCATTTTGAGTCATGAGATTTTTGAGCTCTTCTGAGGAGAGTGATTGAGAGAGCAGCCAGATGGTTGCCTAGCCACTGGCCAAGATCAACCCACTGGATCCTTGGAGCAGGCAACATATTTATGCAACTTTGTTTTCAGTAAAAATGTCCGGACTGGGTTTGTTGCACCTCCGTTACACTCACCAGTTCCATACCTTCAGTTAACTTAAAGGGAACTGCTCTGAGCGACCCTTACATAAAGAATGAATCTGTTCTCTGGGAGCATGAGGATATGACCCTACTGTCCTACTACATCCAGTACAGATAGTCTGAAAATGCATGATCCAGCCCTATTTTCCACTTGGAAATTGTTAATGGGCAGATTTCTGCAGACACATTTGTTAATTATGCACTGAATTGTTTGGACAAGGCACTTTTAGCATGTGGGTGGTTTGTCAGCTGTTTTCTATTGACTATGCATTGTTAACAATTGTTTCTATTCTGCCTTATGTGCCTTATGGTGGAGAAAGAATGATACTGTTCATGAATGGCCACCTCCCAGTAAGCAGAATGTTTCTACTTGCTGAACAGATGAAAACAACTTTCAGCAAGATACAGGTGAGTAAAAAATAACTGAATAACAAACAGAAAAAATTTACCATGCTAGTTTGCATCTGGATTTGTTGTTTGTGTGTGAGTACAAAACAATCAGCATGGCAAAGTACTTCCTCACACAGGTGAGTATTTCTCAAATAGCTGTTTGGATTTAACAAACATTTTTGTCAAATGTTAAAGCAGAAGTGAATCAGATTTTAAGAAAACAAGTTTATTGGGACCATCGTGTAATCTGTAATGCAAAGGTTGCCATATTCCTTAAGGAGTTTTGATTAAAAGGTATGGAGCTATGCAATCAATTAAAATAATTACATTTACTCTAAGCTGTGACAATCATCTGGAATGATTTCATTTTCTTTAAGCTTGGTCAACCTAAGTGCATACATGCCACCTGAAAAGATCACATTGGGTAGGGTCAATGCTTTTTCTTTGCCCTTCCAATACCACATGCACAACATTTTTTAAGTCCCAAAGGCCTTTGACATTGCATTACAATGGATCTGCCACCTCTAATACGCTGAGCAAAATAAGGCATACTCCCCAAGAGAGAGGAAGCAGACAATCTGCCCTGAGGCTCCCCTATTGTTATTTCATTTAGAGAGACAGGCAATATCACAGCATCTATGACAAGAGAGCAAAAGATTCCAAGTTCTCCCAGCTGTCCCCTCCTTAATTCAATACTGATTGTTCAGTTGGTCCCGACTGTCCATAATGCACTGAGAATTCTTGTGGCTGCTGTGCTAGAGAAATCTCCCACCTGCTTGTGATGTGCTCTTCTTCTAGAGGCAGCAGTCACTGTGGTACCTTATCCTTGAGCAAGCTGGTTTTTTATTGAAGATTTCCATGGTGTGTCAAGAAGCAATACTCAAATGCTTAAGCTTTTCTAATTGCCCCAGCTTAGTTTCATAAGGACAAGTGCAACACAAAGAAGTGTGTGAGGAACATTCCACAGCTGAGTAAGCATTGCCTTGGGAGGGATGGACAAAAAAGAGTGTGGTGGTCAGTATAGTATCCTTGTTTTACAAGCTTGGGATGACACTTAGGGAAAACTGTGCAGATAGCATAGAAGAAGGGTTGTTTCCCTGCCACACTCCCTAGGAGATAGCCTCTTTATGCAGTGATCAGTAATGGTTAAGAACAGGAAATCTCTGAGAGACTGTCTAGTTCATGCACCATCTCAATTTGGCATGCTTATTGTGCCTTACTGCTCAGCAGGAATATTAAAGACTTCCAGAGTTATCATTCTTCTCCACAGTAGGTATCAAAATCCTTTACTATTTGAGATGCAGTATTGTGCAAGTACAAAGAGGCTGTGCCACTGCCTCAGGTCTTGCAATGAAAGGGGCAGAACTAGAAGTAAAATTTATGTCAGCTGTCCTAGGTGCTGTGCAAGCACCATCACTGCAGACTGATGGCACATCTAACAGGTGAGGGCAGAGAAATGACATATCTTGCCACATGTCACATAGATGAGGCTTACTCAGCCTTCATTATCTGATAAATTGCTCTGCCTCTGGAATAAGCTAAGGCTAATGAAATGGTGATGCTATCAGAAGGCAACTGAAAATAAAAGTCTCACTGTGAATTGCTGAAAGTTACTGCTAGCATCACAACAGTGATTCTCATTGAAGTACAACTCTCCAGCAAAGCAAAGCAGGACAATCGTAGCACAGACTTACAGTTTGCACAGAGAACACACTGTACAGGAGATATAGGTATACTAGGAAGAAAAAACTGTTAACACAGCTTTAATTTAATTTAATCAGCTATTTTTACTGCAGGACTAGAATAAATGAATGCATACCTTGTTAAAAGAATCTGTGGGCACAGTCCCATTTCATTTATACATTAAAATGGACTTGCTTTATAAAAGAATCTCATTCAGTGACATCCTTGAAATAATTCACATGATTAAGATGAGGAAGATTTCACTTAATATGGTCAGCTGACATTCCTGATGCATACCCCACATCACCAGTTATATTGTTATGTTATCCTTACTTAGCCCTGCAATGCTTAAAATGATATTTCATCCATTCAAGCATCAGTATTGATCTCTGGCTACATTAAATATTTCCAGGTGTGAAAAATCCCACATTTTAAGCTATGATTTCAGCTAAATAACTCAGCTGAAAGTGACAAGAATAATGTTTATTCAAATTCCTCATTTCGCATATCAGAATGATTGGCAGTAATCTACCTCATTCAAACAGTGATCTCCCATTGCTTCCCAACAAGATATAAATGGAAACAAATAATCTTGATCAATCTACAGCTTATACACATAATAAATAGCATGTTGCAATCAGTAAGCAAATCTGTGAAGGTACAGTTTATAGCAGCAGGTCATTTGCTTGTACTGCAATTCATATTTCAGTTTTCTTATATCTGCTTTGCAATTTTACCTGCTGTGTTTCCCTGAACACTGTGGTGATCCCATTGTTTAAGGCAATTTGACCATGCATAAGCACAGTGATGTTTCTCTAATTTAACTTGCACACAGAAGTCCAACTTACCCTTCCTTGTGCCAAGAGGAAAGGCATGGTTGTTTCCAGTGCTTACAGATTAAGACCTTCTTATGGGTCCTCTTTTATCACTAAGTGTGATCTCCTGCAGAATATGTGATGCAGAATCCCACTTAGTTTGTAAATCTTTGACTATGAGCCTAAACTACTCCCTTCCCACCTCTATCCTGCTTTTCAACAAAGCTGTTTTGTTTTAGTGTATGAAAATAGGATTCCTCTTATAAATTATGCTTTCTCTTCTTCTCTAAAGAGAAAACAGAAAAGAAAAAGAAAAGCTGATAGAGAAAAGATGGCTCTACAGAGTGAAAGAAGGTCAGAGAAAGTGTGCTGTGGAATTACTGTTGGCCAGTTCCTCCCAACCAGCTCCAGGGTAAAATAAGGCAGCAGAATCTATTCTACCTACAGCTACGTCATTATTACCAAAAGCACTAAGTAGTTGGGGGAATTGAAAAATTGCATACTGAACAGGGCTCAGTTGAAGATTTCAGGTCCAGTCACCCCTGGGAAAATCTGCAAGATAAGCAGGGGTTCAGCAAATTTGAGATAGTCTAAAATATTGTCTTGGGGATTGGGCCAAGTGGTTTGCCTCAATTGGTGGGCTGAGGGTGGAAACATAAGCCAGCCCTCTGTGCAGACACTGGGCAGTGGCTTTCATCAAGCACAGGGGCCAGGAAACACCGTGCCTTGGTGAGGCAAAACACCCCCTGCCACTCCCTGCTGCTGTCCTTTGGGAGGGCAGTGTGCTGCTCTGGCATGATGGATGCTGATGCAGGCAGAAGGCTGAGCAATAGATCCAGTATTTCTTTGTTCCCCTAGCTCTGCATGCACTGGAGTTAGCTGGACCTTGCTTATGTCTAGCAGGCACAGTAATAGTTTACCTGCACTTGGTTCAACTTTTCACTGAGGGAGAACGAGGCCTAAGGGAAACCTGACCCTTTCTGTACCAATTTGCCACCATTAAACCTCACATCTTTGTGCCTACATCTGCAGTAACACCACAGTCTATGGATTGAGACAGGTGTTGATTTTTTTATGAGTAGTCATTGCGGTTATAGTGAAAACTCTTCAGAAACGTAAAAGTTCTTTCAAGCACTACAGTGTTTATAATGAAAAAAAGAAACAAGTCACTATAAATGTTTAAGTGTCTTAAATAAAGATTAATTAAGGACTAGGCAGGAAGCTGCCTTTGCTTTTAAAGCAATAAATTTTTAATTGCGAAGTATGCATTAGTAGCAAATTGGTGTTTAACGGTGATATAAAAAGAGAAATCTGAAGGTCAAGGATAAAGATCATGTACCTGTGTATGCATCTGCATGTAGAACACTGTACTATACTTGAGCAAATACTGCAAAAATATATTGAGTAAAAATATATTAATTTGAGTAAAATGATACTTTTAAAAACGTATTTACTATCTTTTTGTCTTGTATGACTTTATGGAAAAAAACTCATATGGAAAAACTTCCCTTAAAAGAATACAAACTGCAAATACCTACTAAAGAGTTTCATGTGGCTGACATACCACTGATTAGGAAAGTACAGAACAAAAAGAAAGATGCCAATTAAAAGCAGTGAAAACATCTTATACTAACTTTATGGAAGAAGCCACATCTATGGAGCATGAACATAAATAAAGAGCTTCAGTTTTTAGTAATCAGGTATTAAACAGCATGGTTAGCCATCTGAAAATAGATGCAGATATTCCATGTGCTTCTTTTAAGGTATTTAAGCCATGTTCATGGCTTCTTTTTAAGGTATTGTTCACCTAATTGAAAATAAAGGCAATTAATTACTCTCTGGTCTTTTAAAATAAATAGAGGCCAGAAAGGCACCGTGAGTTCCATTATTCTCTAGTACTCAAAGAACCTGGAAACATTGGCTTTGGAATGCAATGGGAAAGGCACACTTTGGTTCTGTTTTAGCATTGTGCCTTGATTTGTTTTGTTGACTCACACTTCCCCTGTTGAGTGAGCTTTTTTTGTTTATTTGTGCAACTGCACATGTTGAGCTTTACACATAAGTGAGGATATTGCTGTCCATCCAGGTTCACAATGCCCAGTTTTGAATGCTGGGTACTAAGCTGAAAAAGTAGTGCAGTATGTTCACCATGCACCTAGTAAAAGTTGATTCCTGCAATAGCAGTTGCATAAAGGCAATTCTGAAATGCACTTTTATGATTGGGTGAACTGAACTGAAAAAAACCCCAGCCAAACTTCAAAAAGAATCTTACCTGAACTGAAACCAGCTCTTGATACAAGAAACATATTCCAGACTAAAACCATGTAGTCTCCCTGCATACAAGTGTGGCCTCCTAGCATGCCCAGAAAAAGTCTCTTTCCTATACTGTTGTTTCCCTTTGCACATTCAAAGCCAAGAACATAAGAGCTATAAACACAAAGGGCCAAAGAAAACCTCCTAGTTTTTCTCCCAGCTGCTCTCCTGGTAGGATGTTCATCAGAAAGCAGTTTCATATATTTTTCTCGACTGTTTGAATTTCATAGATGCAAATCCCAAACTGAGCCCAGGCCACCTGCAGTAGGATATTGCTATGATTTCTTGGGTACTGACCAGCTGCACCCCCCAATACTTTATTCTAAGTTTACAGTGGAGTAGAGAATATGAAGTTATGCACTAAAGTGAGGGACTCAAAACCAGAAGAAGTGGGCAGTTAAATAAAAGAGATTTTGAACTGCATGGTCAAGACATGTCTGAACACACTGGGTCACATCTTCAATTGGTAGAAATAACCTTAAGACCATTAATCTCAGAGCTACACTGGCTGTCACTCTGCTAGTGATGTAGCACAAGGTAAAAAGCATCCAGTGCTGGGCTCCCACATTGCTCAGCTTTGTTGGTTTGCACATTTTATAAAACAAATTGTGAAAACAATGATATGGGGTCGCTAACATTTTACAAGCTGCACTCTTAGAGAACTTGAGCAACTCAGCTGGTGTGTAGCCCTGGAGCTGCTCTGCCTCTCCACAGCATGGGCTATGCACACTGGCAGGACAATCTGGGATAGCCTCCAGAGCCTCTCCCCAGTTGTACACACCTTGGATCAAGGGATCAAGTGACGCCTTCAGCCTTCCCAGTATTGACCAGGGCAGCTTTTTGAGCACCAAGGAACGTTGTCCCTGAGGATAGTATAAAATCTTCTAAGCATTAAAAACAAATGGGGGGAAAAAGAAGAATATTTTTTCAACAATTTTGAGCAGCACTGATTTTCCTGGGAGGTGTATTGAGGTATAGACTTAATTCTCAAATGCTTATTCAGCTCTAATGGTCTTTCCTTTAACCCTTTTCAATTTAGAATGCTCATTTTAAATTCTGTGATAGGGCCTATACATTTTCACTGCCTATAAATTTACTTATATCCAGCACAGGCCATAGTCTTGGTTGCACTAATGAGAAACAAAACCAAGTGAATTTGACATCAGCTATAAGAACAGGCTCTATTTTACTGTAATAGGCTTCCTCCATTCACTCCAATATACTTTCTCTCTCATAACATTTCAAGAAGCCACAATGCTCCTTTCTTTCCTCAGTTATAGGTGTAAGATTTTGACAGAGGTCACATTTTAGGGATGCTTAACATAGAGAAATTATTGGCACTGATAAATGTATCAAGATATATATTGGTTAAAGTAAGAGCTTAATCTGTGTAGTTTTGCTAGATTCACAAGGTCAAGAAAGAATAATCAAAAATGCATCTACATCAAGGTACATTTGGAAATAAACACCACTGCTGGCAAATAAAACCACAATTCCTTTCAGTATTACTCACAAAGATTGTTTTGGTTGCCCAGTATAGTGGTTTGATACTAACATTTTCTACTGAGGGTCCCCTGCTGAAGCCATAACGTGGTGCCACACCAGCCCAGCTGAGGGCAGAATCAGGACCCACACATGTTTTGACCAACAGAGCCAAGGTCCACCCCTTGTCCATACAACTCCTAGTCACTAACATTTCCAGGGATTTCAACTGTCTACAGCACAAATGAAGTGAACACGTCCCTTATAACTGATCTCTTTCTGTAATTTGAGCAATGAATGTGTTGAAGCACTGCTGTAAACAAGGTGGGAAGACTACTCCTGTGAATCAGAAGTAAAACAAATAGAAAACACTGTTAAAACAAAAATGTTTTCTTGCTTAAACAGATCAAATCACAGCATGGAACTCTCAGAATCTGACTACAAAGCACTAATTTGCTTCTTTGAATAGTGCAGATTAAATCAATAAATCCCCTCTATCGGAGCAAATCCTTCAGGACAGACCAGAAAATCAGAATGCAATCTTCTTTCCACAGAACATTTGAAACATTAACCTTTTTCTCCTGTACCTTATTTCTAAGGTATAGAATCCATATCTAAGCCCTGTTTTATTTTTGTCACAGCTGTGACATAAGAAACATAATTTATGTAAGGAGTTTTAGTATTTGAATAGGAATAGGAAAGGAGTATTTTATTTTTTGGACTTTAATATTTATAGAATTCTAAAAGTGACAGTGGATTGGAGGATGACATTGTCACCTTTCCAACTACACTGGTCAGATTAACAGTCTATTAAACTTTTCTTTCTACAGAGAAGAATGTAAACAATCATTATTTACATGAAAGTGTGTAAGAAACTTCATTACAAGAATGTAAACATCAGAAGACTTAAAAAATCTCAAAAGACCAGGGTGACATTTTTACATCATAATCGCATCAAAGTTTCTATGCTCACATTCCTTAAAAAAAAATTAGCAAATAATAAATATCAAGCTTCAGTGAACCAGTGAACTCTTCCTGCACAGCAGAGATTCTGCCAGGTACTTCAAGGTACATGCCTTGCTCACTAAGGTCAGTTTGATGCCAGTGCCACTGAGAGATACCCAGAGCCTGAAAAGGAATCCCACGTCAGGTCATTCTCTGTTGATTCTGCGAAATTTTAAAGTTTACCTCAGTTCCTGGAGCATCAGGACTCCAATATAATTATAAAAATATAAATATAAAAATAAATCTTTTTGTAACTAGGAACCCTTCTTCATGCAAAACTCTCACTTTGGTTAGAGTGTTTATGTGCTGGATAAAAGATTCAAATTGAGGAGCACCAAGGCTTGCACCCGGATGACCCTTTTTGGTTCAGATGTTAAGAGAAGATCCACTGCACTATTAAACCTCCTATTCTCCTCTTCTGCCCAGAGAAAGAATAAGGGGTTCAGTGGGAGAGCAAGGGAGGGAATTATAACTTCTGCAAAGGAATATCAAGGGAAATCGAACTATCATCATACCTCTGTTCAAACAGAAAAAAATTCCAAAGAAAAAATATTTTAAAGACTTCCCATTCTATTAGTCACAAGAGTTATAGGAGGCTTCCTGGTAAGAATTTACACTTCCAGAAATGACTCCCTCCTCCCAGGTCATGCTGTGCCTAGTCCAGTTTGTATAGCTGGCTGTGTTAACACCCTGTATCCCAAAGATTGCCCTTGCTGGTTGCAGAATTTTGTGTAAATAAGACATTTTCAAGTAATCAATACAAATTGTTCCTGCAGAAATGGTCAGGCAGGACAGTATTTTATGTGCAGGTGAGATATTTAAGAGGAGTTTCTTATGTAGTTAAGGTATATAAGTAGCAATGAATTAAACAAGTGCTGGATGGTGCCTGGATTGCAAGAAGTGAGCAGAGCAAGGCTTCAAGGGCTCACCCCATACAGCTGAAAATGCTGCTGCCAGTGCCCTTATAGCAGAGACTCCAGTCACCACCTGACAAACACCAACTATTTTCCTGAGGAGATTTGATTCCCCTCTATGATAAGATACTCACAATTTTTTTTGTTTTTGTTTTTGTTTTTGTTTTTGTTTTTGTTTTTGTTTATCAGTCACTCCCTGAGTTCTTTGAAACAGCAGTATGGAAAACTAGTGCCTATGCAAGAAAACCATGGAAAAAGGGTATAAGACTCATAAAAGATTGCCATTGAGTTTCACTCTGCTGTAAGAAAGGCAGATGCTGCCTGGAGACACATAGCATAAGAACAGACTGCAAGAGAAATGAAACCCTTCTGCTTCTCCCAATTCAGGAAGACAGAGGTGAGGGCATAAAACAAAATTGGTTCTTCATGCTCACAACAGGCAGGACAGGAAAGCATAAACATAGGCCACAACAAGGAATATTCAGGTTAGAAACAAGGAAAAACTTTCTTTCAAGAAAAGATCTTGGATGGGGGAGTAGTCAATCAGAAATGTTACCAAATAATCTGCAACTAACATGGGCTTCCTGATCATTTGAGTCCCCTTACAAATCATGAAAACCTCTGTTCAGTTGTATCCCCAATGAATTCCATGATGCACAAAAGCAAAGAGAGCATTGAAACATATTTCTGTTACTAGTAGAGCTGATAAGTTCCCTATAACTACGTTGTTACAGAGTTTTAATACCTTGAGACACCAACGAAGTAAATGGACATTTGCACTCCTAGACACATTAGCAGATGAATAATCAATCTCATAAATGTGTAATGAAGGAATAACTTGTCCCAGTCCCTGGAGGTAACACACAGACTTGATACCATAATTTCCTCCTTTAGAAGCGCCCATTTCAAGAACAAGCCTGGGAATTTCCTGGGATATGAATTGGTACCATCATGAAGTGCTTATCTTTACATGCATCTGTTTGCAGCAGGAAGCCCCTTTTGGTTTAAATTGAGACAGCTGCCAAATGTCATGCCCCTTGTGCAACACCCAAACACTTGTCAGCAGCAGTGGTGGCCCCTGCAGCCTGATTACTCTGAGGGGGATGTAAGAAATGCCTTACATTGAGTCTGACATCAGGAATCTGCCAGTCCTCTTGATCCCAGCTCATGAACAGCCAACAAGAGGAGGTGCAGAGTACCAGCAGAGAGCTCTGGGCTAAGGCTGACTCCTTCAGCTCCTTTTCCAAAGGGGGCAGGAGCGGGGAAAGCAGAGCTGCTGAAGGGAGAATAATTTGTCAGCAGAGATGACAGACAGGTGCACTGTTCCCTGTTCCCAGGCAGGCTACAGCAAACGTGGAGGTGAATCATACCTTTAAACATAGCCTTTAATCAAAGCAGTCTGCTTGCCCATGACATAGGATTTGCTGTCATTAATGAAGACAGAGTGTGGGATACCCTGTGAAGGTGAAAATCCACAGCAGGTCTGTAAAGCACACTCTGGTGCCTGTAGAGCCATGGGTTTACTGGAAGCACTGACTGCACAACCTGAGCCTTAGAAAACATCTCACACCACTGTAAGTTCTCTCCTATGGAAAGTCAGTTCCTCCTGAGCTCTTCCTTACCCATCAGTTTACTGTAAAAAGATTCAGCACCATCTGTGGCAACACACTGCCTTCCACCTGCACCACAGATTTCACTATGTCCAGTATCTCCCTCCTTCAGACTTCTCTAGGCTCATGTGAACCCACATGAACACCATTTAAATTCCTTCCCAGAGATAATCATCAGCCTTTCCCACACTGTTTGGAGGAATATAGTGAACAGCTTACCTTTTTAAACACAGATTCAGCTGCTGAATTCTTCTTGAATAATTATAACCAAAATTATATATTTGACTTGCAGAAAGCCATGTGAGAAAAATCAAGTGAATCTTGTGAGAGTCCAAAAATTCTGAGTGGCTCTCAAGAAGTTACTTTTAATAGCAAGCACACATACAACCTCCCACTCATTAAAATAAAAAAAAAAAAATCCCTAAATAGTCATAAATTAACTATGTATTAAGGTTCAACGCATGTAACTGTCAGGTTTAAGGAAAAATGACAGCATGCAATACAGAAAAAGACAACTCCATCTTCAGCAACTATAATCACAAATTAATTAGCTCTGCTATAACTGCAGAAACATTTTAATAACAGCCATTCTAATTCATGAGTTAAATGCTTTTGTTGATGGGAAACATAACACCTAAGATAGCACAATATAAAATAGCACCTATCAGCTGCTGTGTCTTTTGTGGTAGTGTCCACCCACTTCACTAAGGAAAATTACCAATGAAGCTCAGAGAGAAGGAAGATGTTTAATGTGGGTATTGGTGCCGAGCCTGACAGCATCAGAGCCCAGTGCTCTCGTGAGAGACTGAACATTCAGAAACAGAAATTGTGTTGGGGAAGGAAAGGTTGTTTCCTTGGGTTTGTGAGTTCAGTTTTTTGCCTCCTGATCCTTTTGTATTTTTCTCTAAGTCAAAGAAAATAAGTTTTGTGATCCAGGATATTTAGACAAGAAAAAGAAATTGGTGTGATTTTGTATATTCCTTCACTGACCTGTGTCACTCACTATTCCTTGTTTTTCAGAGCTCAGCATCAACATTAGGCTCCAATTCAGCATGGCTACATTCCTATCAATCACTCTCTTCTCCTTAGGAGAAAAATACATTTCTTGAGTATAACTGCTACCTACGTTGCTTCTTCTTATTACAGGCAGATGACAAAACACAGCAGCTGAGACTGTATGGTGTAATCTGACTGACCTACATTTCACTAAGTATCAACCTCCACAGGCTTTAAACACATTATTTCCTACTTTCGATTCATTCCAGCATTTAAACTAAAGTTTTCAAAAAGTCTCCTTACAAATGAGGAAGATTTCATTTAACAGTCTGTGCAATCAGATGGAGGCATGACTTCCTGTATTTATTTATAAAGTATGCTGTATGTTTGACTCATATGTCATCTAACAACTGCACCAAATCCCATTTTTTACTCTTATACTTAATCTGAGAAAGACTAATACAAATGTGCAATTTTCTTCTGAGTGGATCGTGTTGAAAGGGTTGAAGGTACTGAGGTTTAGTATTTTACAGCTCTGAGGAATTAAATGGATAATGTGGAATTGAAATACATTTTTTCTCATCAGTGTTTTAATAAAACATTATTGTACCATCTTTGAGCTGTTGAAGTGTATTTAGAAACATCAATGAAATCTCAACCAGAATGAAATTCCATTAATCTTATATTAGAGCATCTTCGGGCCAAATAAGTAATTATTATAGAACACTTACTTAGTTTAGAGGATAGATAGATAGATAGATAGATAGATAGATAGATAGATAGATAGATAAATAGATATATGTATGTACATGCATGCATATGTGCAAAACAACATAGTAATAACCAGCTCTAACCTATTCAAGTACAATGATTTTTATTAAGAACATGATAGAAAAGATACAGTGTACTGGCTAAAGGGACACTGGTCAATCAATATTTCTATTTATTGATCTTCCTTTAAAATATTCTGCTGTTGAGATATTGTTAAAGCATCTCCTTCCTCTACGAAGATGGCAGTCAAGTGGAGGGACACAAAACCACTTTGGAGACTTGTATTGATATTACAATAATTATTCTGAGGAACAGAAGGTTTCAGATGTTTCCATTGTATGTGCCAGTTTCCAAGTGCACTGGAAAACATGAAAACAGTGGTGGCAGAGAGCACAGCCTGGGCTGCAAACCAAGACAAAACTGGCTCATCTGATTTGAAGCCTAAGAGGTGGCATGTTATCTTGTCAGCAGGAGCACGGAGCGGGCAGTGGTGAAGGTGGCCCTGTAGGGCTGCTGGGTGCCTGCCCTGGATTAACAGCCAGCAGTGACAACCCACAGCAGAGACTGGTGCTTGCAATTCTCTTGCCAGGCAGAAATACACATTTGCATTTTAATTATCTCAGAGCCACTGCAAATACTAAAACTTAGAGAAAACAAGGCCAATAGTGCATATCTCTTACACTCTTCTGCAGTGACTCTCATAATTGCTTCACCACTGCTCTCCACTGCTGTTCATTTTTTCTTTAAATTGCTGTACGTTTATAGCTTCTAAAGACAGATTATTTTCTTGAACTCCTCTACAGTATACATTGATCTTCTTTCTTCTGTGTGCGAGTAATAATTATGTAGCTTTCCAATAACCTTAATTAAAAAAGAAAAGCCCCAAATCATGCTCCATGGTGCTGATACCTCTATTCTAACCTGTATCTGCTCTTATTTTCAGTGACAACATTTGCTACTGTTATGAAGAGCTGCAGTTCTGTATGTGAAGCATCTTGATCCAAGAATTAGTTCTGTACATCCCTGATAATAAATTTTAATGTTTCTAACTTCTCAAAACTATTTACGACTTTTCAGACTCTGAGAGGCCAAAATAGTATTCCAGAGCACCTTCTGTGGGCATGTATCAAGATGAGAAAGCAAAATCAGAAGACAGTGTTACAACCCTGACAATTACATTTACCTGGCAAGGCTGCACAGAAGTGCATTCCCTGGAGAGACAGAATTACATGCTAAAATCACTCAAAGGGATCACCTATCACTTGATCCAGATAGGTGCTGAGAACTCATTTTATCAGCATTAACTGATCACATCAGAAGACTGTTGGTTAAAATGATCCTTCTGGTTACACCTCCATACACCAGTGTAATTCAGACAGACTCATTTGCCCATTAACTCACATGCTGGAAGAGAAAGCTCATGGTCTTGGTTCAACTCACTTTTCTGTCACTGCTTGTCACTGTTACAGATATTATTTAAATACCTCTCCTTTTGAACATCCAGAATCCGACTTCCAGAATACTTTTGTTAATGAAAGCCTCAGTTCCACATGACATGTGAAAATAAACGTGCTCATGTCTCTTTAAGAATTTAGACAGAAAATAAAGTATAAAATATTA
>VZRH01007158.1:0-11765 GCA_013397555.1 Urocynchramus pylzowi
TTCCTTAGCAGTTGCTGAGATGACAAGGTAAGGGAGAGGACGGAGCCTGGAGTGGGGGAAAGAAGGGGGAAACCTCCATGTGCATGGTTGGTTTTCAACCATCATGGTCACATCTCAAGGACTTGTAGAAACCACTGTAATTTCAAAAAAGAAAAAGCTTCCTGGATATTTTTCATTTGAGGAAGAGCCTAAGGAAGCCCTCAGCAGCAGGGGATTGGGATAACTGCAAGGCTGGTTTCTGGAGCAAAGGGAGCAGGGTGTGCTCCTCAAAGCCACACCTTCACCCACAGCAGCCAGAAGGAAGAAGAACAAGGATACAACAAAGCCTTGAGTGGGAACGGGTTATCAAGGGTTTTCTAAGGAAAGAACAAGGTCTGGGAAACAGGACCTGGAAGGTGAGAGGGGAAGGAAATAGGGAGGCAGCAGAGGCCTCTCCAGATTTGAAAAGAGAAAAGAAAAGAAGGGAGGAGAAGAGAGGAGGAAAGAAAAGGCTGGGACTAAATTCTAGCTCAACTGGGGCTGGTTTTCAGGGTAATAGAGGGAAATTGCAGAAAGAGGAGACTTCTTTATAGTAGCAAAGCATTGGGATAAATTCACAAGGGAAACTGAGAAATCTCTATCAGCAGCAGCTCTCTGCAAGGAGGTCAGGCATCCATTCCTCATGGCAAAGCCAGGCTCAGGGAACTGACAATATCCCCAGGCTGATCCCAGCCCTATTTTCCAAAAAGTTGCTCAAAAATATAAATGCATGTGAACACAGCAAAATCTTTTTTTTTCACTTATCAGGCTTTGAGATGCCTCAGGTTGAGATGCAAACTCAGCTCCTACCACTTTGCTGTGCTCAGACTTTCCCTGGCCCAATCTCTTGAGCAACTAACAGCTTGTAGGGAGCCAGCCATGCCAGGGGCTTTTCCACAGCTTGTTTCAGGCAGAGGGAAGGAGAAAAATAAAGACAAATGAGGACAAAAAGGAGGACAAAAAGGAGGCTGTCCTGGAAAGTGCAGCCTGGCAACCTCCAGACAATAAAACACAAAGCACACAGACAGCTCCTTGCAAGTGGGGGACTCACAAGCCTCTCCACAGGGCTGGAGGGGAGTAGCTCTTTTTATACATCTCACCACTGCCTCATCCCCAGTGTGGGCTGTTTTCATCCACAAAATCCATAGGTATGTGCTTGCATAGGAAATTGCTAAACAACTGTCTCAAAAAATACAGGTGGGAAAGGGGTATTCCTGCCTTACAGACCCAGCTTAGGGGAGCTGGCTTTAAAAATGCATACATATATATATATATATGTATATATGCATATATATACACACACATGCACATGTATATGTCTGGTCCAAAACCAGGCCTGTAAATATATATTTATATAGCTCCAAACATTTAAAACCCCAAAATTAGCTGAGCAGAATTGATTTTTTTCTTAAAATTGTCTGGTTTTCAACCAGTTCACACAAACACCAGTCATATACTCCCCTTGCTCACAGGGCAGGTGAGTGGCTGCTTTGCAGGAATAGAAATCATCTCCTCAGGAGACCACAGCTGAGGCTCATTAGGGTCATTAAAGCTCATTAGGGCCCTCAGGTGCTCATTGGACACACCTGGGGCCTCTTGAGCCACACAGCCCCAGGAAATCTCTCTGTTCAGGGATTTTGGAGACTTCTGAGTGCCACCAGACAATCATGTGGGAACTGCTCACTCCCCTCCAGTTTTTCTCTTAGAAGGAAGGATTGATGGAGCTTGTTGTTAGAGTCAGGGCTTTCCCTGCCCCTGCAATGGCAAAAAGGGAGGTGACAAGGCAGGGAAAGATGCTGGGGGCGGGGGTGGGGGGGACTTTTGGAGCTGGAGGTTATTTAGAAGAGAAGGAAATTGAGGTTTGCAGGCTGTGATGCAGCAGCCCCTGTCGCTTCCATCCAGGCGAGTGCAGCCTGGCCGCTGTTTGCCAAAGTCCACCCTGATGTCACAGCTCGGTGGCAGGGTCCCTGCGTGCCTCTCTGACCTGGGCATGGTGACCTGGTCACACTGACTGCCCCTGCTCTGCTCTGCTCTGCCCCTGGGTTTCAGAGCTGCCTCACCAGGTCCTGCAGCCAGAATCCCCCATGGTGATCCAGCAGCCAGGTCCCTCCACTGGACAGAAGTGGGAGATCACATTTCCCTTGGGTGATACACGAGGGGCTGGAGGAGCACCCAGGATTCCAGCAGCACTGATTTTAGGACCATCCTTCTGCCCATAGGTGTCCAAAGTTCCATAAGGTACCTTTCCAAGAGCATGGCAACCCCAGATGGATTTGAGAAGAATGCTTCACAAAGTTTAGAACTCCCTCTGGGTTCTTCTGCTTTATTCTTTTTCACAGATTCTCTCAGTTACAGAAAGAAGAATGAGGTTTGGAGAAAGAAAATCCAGGTTTACTCCTAGTTTTTCACATACTAATCCTGGAAAGCCTTGGCAGCCAATCCTAAACAACCAACCTGCCAAAGTTCAGTTCCACTTTGAGGCCTCCTTATCAGCAGGTTTTTTTCACAGGCTATTTCTGTTTGCCTTTCTTCTCTAGGTATTGTATTGAGCTGCAGCCAGCAAACATTCTGGGACCTTACCTTCAGGGCTTAGAGCCTCCACAACCACCTCACTCTGAAATACTTCCCTTTTCCCCACACTGGATAAAGAACTAAAATTTCCTGTGTTCAGCAGGCCTTTCATCCTCTGAAAAGTGTGCTTTGCTCTCAGATTGCACTGCAGAGCACAAACCCCCCAGAGCCATAACATGGTTTGTGGTGGAAGGAACCTTAACAATCATCCAGTTCCAACCCCCTGCTATGGGCAGGGACACTTTCCACTATTCCAGGCTGCTCCAAGCCCTGTCCAGCCTGGCCTTGGACACTTCCAGGGATCCAGGGGCAGCCACAGCTTCTCTGGGCCGTGGGCTTCTCTGCCCATGCCAGGGGGTTGAGAGAAAATGGTCTTTAAGGTCCTTCCATCTCAAACCATTCAATGATTCTATAAAAACTAAATGAAAATACTGAAGAGAAGGATATTTTTCAAGCTAAATATGGGGTATTTGTCCATAAAGACCACCAGAAGACCAAGTGAAGACACCACATATGGGAAACCTATAACTGGAGTTTCCCCAGTTTTCTCTTAGCTGGATCTGTCCTGATTTTCTGATCACAGTAGTGGCCCAAAAGCCCAGTGGTGATGCAGAGCTGGGAGACATGCCCTTGAAAATGCCAAAACACCAAAGTTCCTGGGGTTTTGATCCCACTGCAATATGCAGATCACTTCCAGAATGACACGTGAAGTGCCCCCCTCTTCCACCCCCCCATTCTTTTTAGCAAAAAGCCTTCCCAGGACCCTGAGCTGTATCACCACCCCTTACTTTGGTGTCTTTAAAAAAAAAAATAAACTCAGCAATCAGAAAGTTCATGCATTAATAAAAATACTGTATGGTTAGTGGGCCAAGGGATTCAGAGATGGATTTCCTGAGGCCTTTCCCGTTTCTTTCTGGGGGTAGCAGTTTCCCCGTCCCCTCCAGCCTGGCCCTTTAAGTAACTTGAGCCTCCAGGCTGCAAATCCCAGTCTCCAGCTAAAAGGATGGAAAAGCTGTTTCCCCTTCCCCCTTCTGGGTCTTTTCTTTTGAAAGCACCTGTCTTCTATCCCGTGATGGGAAGAGAGAGATCACCAAAAGACAGAGCAGCTTTCTGAGCATCCCCCTCCTGTATCAGGACAAGCGGGCAGTTCCTCCACCCCTCAGTGCTCCTGGCTGCTCCCTTTTTTCCAGCTTTCCTCCCCTCCCGCCGGCCTTTGGCAAACCTCAGCTGATTTCCAACCCCTCCGCGGCTGCTGGGGGTTGGTACAAAGGTTTAATTATTTGCCTTTTCTTGGGTAAGGCGGGGACAGGGAGAAGGTGGGGCCCCATCGCCCGACACTGCTGATCTTGCCCACTTTCCTTGTGCGGTCCCTCTCTCCCAGCCCCTCCCTTCCCTGCCTCCCGGAGCCCAGCATGGATCCGCAGGCGGTCTGGGGATGCTTTTGCCTGCTCTGCTTTTCCCTCCTGAGAGCAGCAAAAGGTAAGAGAGGCTTTGGGCTGCTTTAGAACCAGGGACTCAACAGGGTCTGGATGTCCAAAGAGGTGGGATGCTCATCCCAGCATTTATCCTCCCGGCCTGCAGCCAAGCAGGGAACGGGGACTGGCAAACTGCAGACAGCATGAGCATCTCCTGAGGCTGGGAAATTTTAGGGATTGTGGAAGTCCTTTCTGGAGGGGTAAGGAAAACCAGAGAGCTGGAGCTTTTAAACTGCACACGGTGCAGAACTGTAAAAACTCTTCAGTCTGTCTCACAGACGAAAGCCCCAGGGACTGAGCTGGACTTCCATTGATTCATTTGTTGTTAAAAGCAAAGCTATAAAACATTTCAGAAGTCCAGCAAGTGCAGCAAATTTGCAAGAGAACTTCAAGTGACTTCAGAAAACAGATTTGACTGGTTTTGTCATGGCAAAGGCAACCCTCTCCCCTTCAATCACACTTGTATGTGAGCAAGAGAAGGGACTTCAAATAAGCCTAGAGAAATAAGATTAAAGGAGAGAGTTTTGATCTAAAGCTGCCCCACCAACTTCATTTTGCCTTAGCACAAAGACAGTGATTTAATTAGGAGTTAGAAGTTCTGATAGAAAACTCATCATATGAATAATTCAGCTTCTTTTCTGCCCTAAAAGTGTTGATTGTGCCCCAGTTAATGCCCAGTGCTGAAGAAGCACTGGAGATATCTCTCCTGTCCATGGGCATGATCAGGAAACTTCTCTTCAGGATTAAAGTGTGTTTCTTTGGCATTTCTACAAGTCCTGAAGTGCCTGAGCAGAGCTGCTGCTCCGGCCATCCTTTTTAAGGCAGGGCTGGAAACACGAGCAGAAATCAGCTGTCAGCCCAGAGAACGCCCAAATATCCAAACCTCAGGCACAAATAATTGCCCATGAAAACCTCCCCATCAGCTAGCCTGCCCCTCCCAGGAGGTGGAGTGACACAGATCATCAGCACCCCTGCAAGTCCGGGTGCCCTCTGGGATGGAGGTTTCCAGGTATGGGAAGTGGAGGTGATCCACAACCTCTTACCCTCAACATTTCCATCTTTCCCCAGGGAATCTGCTGCTTTCTTTCCAGCCCAGGAGCCTGTATCAGTACCAGTACTCCCTGGATGTCCAGCTGCAGCACACCTCCTCCCCATCCCCGTGGGGAGCCCGGCTGCAGGCTGAGGCACTGCTCCGTCTGCAGCGGCTCTGGAGGGCCCGAGGCGGGGAGGAGCTGCTCCAGGTGCAGGTGTGTACAGGGGTGGTACAGCCATCCCAGCCAGGTGTTCCTGCTGGGAGCGCCCCAGGAGCTGCAACCCCTTCCATTTCTAGCCCATGCCAGCTGAAAGATGACCTCTGTGACCAAATCCATTGCCTGCAGGTGAAATACACACCAGCTGTGGAGCAGACACTTGGTCACTGCTTTCTGCCATCTTCTGCTGTTGTAGATCCATGACCTGAAGGCCCAACACCAGCCAGAAGAGGAGAGGAGCCAGGACAGCACTGGAGGTTCCCCTGTAGAGATTGCACTGAGCCCAGAGGCACAGGCAGAGCTCCAGCAGCCAGTGTTCATCTCCTGGAAGAGTGGGAAGGTCAGCTGGACACCTCCTGGGCTTGCTTGTGCCCTCTGCAAAGCATTCCTGTCCTCGTCCTATAAAATTTTCTGGGCTATGAAGCCCATAGGAGCTCCTGCTCCACCTCTGATTTCAGAGCAGAAGGAGCTGGACAGAGTGGCCAGTGTCGGACCCTACGTGGAGTCCCATGGTCCAGAAGGACTCAGCTGGAGCTGCAGAATCCCATGTTAGAGCTCTTCAGTCCTAACCATGGGATATAAGCTCCTTTCTGACCTTCTCCTCTAAGGCTATGGAATCCCAGGGTGGGAAGGAAAGGGAAATTTTGTGGGCTTGCATCCACAGACCTCATGCTATTGAGGGATAAGGGTCTCCTTGAGAAAACTCCTCATGTATCTACAGGGTGTTCTCAGGTTCCCTTTTGTCAGGGAAGGCAGCAGAGAGCCTGCAGGGACCCCAGAGATGTCCCCTCAGCCAGGCACCACCTCCTGCCCTCCCAGGTCAAAGCTTTCTATGGGAATGAAGCGGAAAACATCCTGATCTCCAACCTGAAACGAGGCATCATCAGTCTGTTCCAGCTTCAGCCCCACGCTGGCACCACAGTGGAGGTAGGTCCAGAGCTGGGACCAAAAATCCAGGGATGCACCAGGAGAGCTGGCCCTGGAGCCTAGCCAGCCCAGGAGCTTTGGCAGGGGGGGCAAAATTCAGGATAAGCAACATCAACTTATGTTGCTGCTCCAACCAGCCTGTGAGCAAGGATGACTCTTGGAAAGGCAGAAAACTTAAAATAACTTAATTTTCAGCATTTGGCACCCCTTACAAAATCATAACCTTTCCCTGGACAGTAGGAACAGCAGAGAAAAAACTCCACAAGCATTCCTGCCAAGCAGGATTTGCTTTGCCAGCAGCCAGCTGGAGTGACCTGTGAACAACATGAAATAACCTCAGAAGCCCTAATGTAGTCACAGAGATGCTTAATTAAATCTTAGTTTAGAACCTGAATTTGCAAAGATGCCCAGGTGGACCTGGAGCTATCCAACCACCCCCTGATTTGGCCCACTTTCTAGATTTTAGATGCTGTTCTCTTGACTAGGTTGGCCTTTGTGTCTGTCCTCTCCACAGACTGTTTAACACTCGTGGTCACTCCCATTTGTGTTTCAGGAGGATGCCTCTGGGAGCTGCCGAGTCACCTACAGCGTGTCCAACCATTCCATCACCAAGACCAAAGATCTCCTCAGCTGCTCAAAGCCAAAGTCTGGATTCACCTCCACAAACAAAGCAAGTCCATTGCTCTCACTGTGGGGGGCTCAGCTCATGCTGAGTACAGCAGGGCCATCCTTAAAATCCTTTTGCAGGTGGGCTTGGATTCCCATTCCCAGCTGGCTTCAGCTTTCTGCACCAGCTTGGGATGGGACTCTTAGACCCATCCTCAAAGTGGGACACACCAACGTCCCTCAGGAGGATGCTGAGGTGTCGAGGTGGGAAGGAGCAGTAAAGGTGCTCTGGGTCACCCCATCCCCACTGTTGTTATCAGTTCTGAGCTGTCAGCTGATCCTGCTTGGGAAGGTGGAGATACAGGGATGTTTTCTGGGTCTCAGACTCATTGCATGGGGGATTAGTTTGACAGGACTCTGTTTTGCTTAAAGCAGTAGCCTGTGTTTATGTCAGCCCTGACATAAACAGATGAAATTCCGTGGGTCTTAATGCAGTTATACCTGCCATAACCAAAATTTAAGGGTTTTGTTTTTAAATATACTGAATTCAATCTAAAAATTCTACATTTAATTCTAATATTTGAATTCTACTGAATTCAATATAAAAATGGACATTCCCACGGAGACCCCACGGGTCCTGGCAGGGGTCTCAACACCTCCTTGTTGTGCAAGTCCCTGTGGTGTCACCACTCTGTCTACCTGCATCAGCCATGGGTGGGAGCATCCCCTTGCTGGTCCTCACCTGGTGTTGCCTTTTCCCACATCTGGGAAGAAGGCAGGCTCTTATGGATTTTCCTTTCCTAGATTTTGCAGGTGAAGTAGATGATTTTGTGGGCTGCAAAATTCTTTTCCTGCTAACATAAAGAGAGAAATCTCCTATCCAGAGGGCAAGGGAAAAAAAAGGTTTCTTTTTTTTCTCCTTGCTTTTCCTTTTCCAAGATTTTTGGAGTTGAGTGGCAGCCCTCCAGCAGAAGCCAGTACTTGGTGAAAGACAACCTGCTCCAGTCAGTTCTGGCAGAGGAAAGCCACGTGGTGGCTCCAGCCCTGAGATCCCGCTCCGGCATCAAAATCAGTTCAAGGTGAGGGATGATCCCAACCACTGGCCATGGAGGGTGGAAATCACAAAACTTTCCATTGACTATTTCTCTCTTCACAGGCAGCAGCTCCAGCTGGTGTCTCCTGCAATGCCTGGGCCGGCAGAGGTGTCTGGACAGAGTCTTAAGGATGTGCTGGCTGGCATGGAGGCACAGCCCCAGCCCCTGGGCATGGCCAGCCTGCCCTTCAGGAGGGTCTGCACCCACTGCCCATCGGTCAGTGATGCTACTGATCCCCAAAACTCTCCCTCAAGCTCTCCCTCAAGCTGGGCACTTGTGGGGTTTGGGGTTAAACCCCAGTGGTGCTTTTGGAGGGGCTGGTTACTGCTGCTTTGGTGTAAACGTTATCCCATGGTAACACGGGAAAAGAGGGTAAATCCCCCCTAACAAACCTCACCTTTGCAGCTGAGAGCCTTCCTGAAGGCTTTTGACAGGCAGAGAGTCAAAACAGACACCTCGAAGGCGGCGACAGCCTGGCAGTTCCAGAGGTTCATCCAGATGCTGCGGAGGGCCAAGAAGAGGGATGTCCTGCAGCTGCTGAGGAGAGCGCCCGAGGAGACGCGGTGAGAACCCCTGGAGCTATCTCTCCAAAATTCCGAGCGCTGGACAAGACAGGCAGGCTCACTTGGTGCTGCTCCATGCACCATCCCTGCTCCAGGCAGCCATCCTGACTGGTGGCAGTGTTCTCTGGCTTCTCCTAATGCCTGCCCTGTCCAAGCACTGCATGGTTTTTGTGGGCCACTGATGACTTCCCTCTTCCTGCTCCAGCCCCTTCCTGGTGGAGGCAGCGGTGGCCACACAGTCAGTGGCTTCCTTGGCAGCGCTCTCAGACTTCCTGGATTCCAGCCAGGAGCCCAAGCCCCTCCTGGAGAAGTTTCTCTACACAGCAGCTTTCTCTCCCCGGCCTTCAGGAGAGCTTCTCCACCTTGTCCTAGTGAGTACGGACACCTCTCTCTCTTCCCGAGGGCCCTGCATCTGGGATGGATCCACACGCCATGGAACAAGGAAAATGTTTCTGTAGAAATTGATTTTCCTGCTCATGGAAATGTGCATTTAATGGGACACTGGTGATGGGAGTAGATGCTCCTCAGAGGGAAAGCATCCAGCAAAAGATGCTTTGTATCAACGCATTAGAGATAATAAAATCTCAATTTAGAGCCACAGCATTTTATCCAATTAAATCATGCAGGGCCTTCTTTGAGGCAGGTAAGAACTAGTTTTCCCTTACTTGAGATAAGAGGTAAAGCATACTCCTTTCTCTTTTTTTTCCCCCTCATTTCTTTTTTCCTGCTTCCTGTTACCCCTTTCCTGATGCCCAGGACAAGCTGGATGGGAAGCAGCTGGCACCTGAGATCTGGGAGACAGGAATAGTTGCTGTGGGCTCTCTGGTGGGCAAGCTGTGCCAGCAGAAGCTCTGTGGGCTGCAGGTGGGTCCTCTGCAACCCCTCACACTTGGATTTTTGGGGCTTCCCCCCAATTCCAAGGGCACCCAGAATATCTCCTGTCCCTCATCTCCCTCTCCTCCTGCAAATCCCGAGCAGGTGGTGGAGCGTGGGGTGGAAACCCTCCTCAGGGGGCTCAGAGGTGCCAAGGAGGAGCCAGAGGTGGTCATTTCCCTGCTGGCCCTGGGCAATGCGAGGCTCCCCCAGACCATCCCCACCCTCCTGGAGCACGCCGAGGACGGTCCCACAGCTGTCACCACCGCAGCCACCTCTGCCCTGCAGCGATTCCCTGCTCCCCACATCTCCAGCAAGGTAGGAGAGGAAGTTGTGAGGCTTGGTGCTCCCCTCCCCACTCAAAGCCAAGCTGCTGGGGTGCACTTGCATTCTTTTAATTGCTCTTCTCATCAGGTGAAGCAAGCGATGAGGAGGATTTTCCACCAGAAGAGGAAGAGTTACGACAAAACCTGTCGCTTGGCTGCTGCAGAAATCCTCCTGGATAACCACCCCTTGCCCATGGATGTCATCAACATCCTGCTGGCCACCAGCGAGATGGAGACAGAGGTGGCCACGTTCCTGCTGCTGAAAGTCCAGAACATCCTGCGTGACCACCACCACCTGGCAAGGTGGGGCTTGAGGGTGCATTTTCCCCTCTGCTCTACATCACCTTTTTCTCCTCCTCCTCCTCCACAATCTAGCTGTGGAGTTTGGACCAACATGTCTTTGAAATGTGCTAGCATCACTTCATGGGGGCTGCCTGGACATTCCTGGAGTAACAAAAGGGATGCAGATGCCACACAGCCAGGCAAAACATGACGTTCCTTATCATCCTGCCCCATGGCAGCAGGACCCAGGCTTGTAGTTTCAGCAGAGTCCTTGGAGGCTGAAGCTCTGGCTCCCAGGGCAGTGCACAATTTGTACCTGCATTAATCCTCCTGCCTGCAAAGAACAAAACAAGCACTCACATTTTTCAGAGCTAAGCAAAAGCCGCACAAAAATATCTGCCTGGTTTATCCTAATAAGCCAGAGGGAAAGGAAATTCCAGGGTAACCCAAATCTAATGCTTTAATTTTTTACTCACACTGCTCTGGGCAGTCAGCAACTGTGAGAAATACTTTGACAAATTATATTTCCTTCTGTAGTGACCACTGACCTTTTCCCTTCCTTCCCTCCCAATGATGAAATATCCTTTCCCTCTCTTTTCCAGGAAGATGATGAAAGACATCATGGGAGACCCACGGATAAATAATTACAACTTCTTCTCTAAAGTCGGCATCTCCTCTTCTTTCTCAGGACCTCTGGCAGGTGACAGCACAGAGGACACTGATCCCATGGTCCCCTCAGAGGGTTAAAGGAGGGGTTGGTGGGAAAAGGCAGCTTCCAGAGGAAGATTCAAGTCTATAGAATGCCCCAAAATCTCGGGGAGGTCTCTGAGAATGTCCCCCAGCACCAGCTGGCTGCCACCACCTGAGATATGACCATGGCCTTCCCTAACACAAACTTTTCCCAAATCCTGCTGGTTTGAAAGAGGAGCTTCAGCTGGAGATGAAACCAATAGCAGATTGCTGGTGGGAGTTTCTGTGCTTTCCCTGACAAGTCAAGATATTTCACTCCATTCCATTCCTTTAGTATTTTTAATAAGATCTTCAAGGACGAGCATTCTTGTACTGAGATTTAAAAGAAAGAATCAAACTTCAGAGACTGCAAAAAGCAGCTCTTGCTAAATATCTGCTGAATTCTTCAGCCCTCAGCTCTCATTTCTGTCCCTCTTCAAATTAGCTCAGTCTGGCCTTGCAGAGGATCAGTGAAGGTGGAATAGCCAGGGAGAAAAAAACCCCCAAAAACCAGCCTTGCAATGCTGAATCATTTGAGTGTTGCAAGAATGAAAGGAGAAGATGCAGAATGGTACCACAGGTTTGGGTTGGAAGGGACCTTAAGGATCATCCTGTTACCACCCTCTTCCACCAGACACCCAGGGGTGCTCATGGGCATCTCTCTGCCTTTCAGTCACCCAGGATCTGACTTCCACTTTCGGGCTGGACCTGCTGTTTTTGGAGGGTGGATTCCTGAGGAAGAGCGTCTCCAACTTCTCCCTGCTCAGCCACGGCCAGAGGCTTCGTGCAGCTCAGGTGCCAGCAGGAGAGAGGCTGGGGGCTGGAGGGGGGTGACAACACCAACCCAGTGGTGTCACTGCTGTCCCTGTGTCCCCTCTTAACCTTCTTGTGGTGCTTCACCTCTGCGCTTGGCATGTCCTGTATCAGAAAAAGGCAAATTCCCAAATCACCGGTGTGAAACCAGACACTGCTGCTCTGGAGAAGGGAGCCCCCTACTGCCCCAAAAAACAGAGGATGCAACACTGCTGCCTCAGGGTGCTCAGGGATGCCT
>VZRH01007159.1:0-25170 GCA_013397555.1 Urocynchramus pylzowi
AAATCTACTTGGTTCTTTGTTCCTTAGCCTTCTTTGGAATACCCTTGTTGGTTTTTGGCCCTGAATTCAACCTTTAAATATATAGTACTTACCCTCAGTATACAAAGTCCAACTGATGCCATCTGTTATCTCATAGAGTAAAAGATCATGTTTTGACTGATATAACAGAAGGCCTGTTGCTTTAAATGTTTGGAACACGCTACTCTTTCACCAAACTGCTATTTCTATGTCCAGTACTTGAGCTGATCTTGAATTACATGGTTCAACAGCCTTGGAAAACAATATCCTTTTGCCAAAATATTCTTTAAAATAATATTACATGCATTCTAAGGGAAACTGGTATTTGTGTTACCACCCAGGTATGCTGCCTTTCAACATACCAAAGCAGGCTGAAGAGTAACCAGAAATCTTCCCACTGCAGTTTATTTCCTCTTGGTAACTAGGATCCATAATATTGAAATTAAACAGTCCAAGAAGCTACTAGCTTTCACTTTCAATACTTATAATTCAGATTTATAGCTTTACTTTCTTTAAAATTAGTCTACATTACTATTTAATAAAAGGGAGCCCAAGAAAAGACCTTCAAAAGAACCAGCCATCTGTCTCATTAGTAAAGCATAAAATAATCAGGTACTACCATACTGAAATTTAAGTTGTGCATCTTGAATACAGTTTCAGCACAACACCTGGTAACCACATCTATCTTTAAAGTAAATAAAGCAAGCTATGTGTTTTTATTAAGAAAAATGAACTACACCTGCTGTTAAAGAAGGTTTCTTAACTAAAAACGCCTGAAACTTTAAGATTCTAGTTATGCAATTATTTCACTCTTACATTAAGAATAAAAATCTGCCAGACTGCTGCTGTGAAATGAATCCTCTTTTTTTTTTCTCCCTGGACTCTATCTTTTTGATACACTTTTGTAACAAGACTTGAGAATGAAATGTGTCATCAGCTGAATGGTAAACATCTCATCAGTTGGACTGCAGTCCAACCAATAAGCCACCTAAAGGTATATTGTATATTCATACAGCAAATAAACTCAACTTTTTCTTGCCAATGTGGTTCATGTTATACAGGTACTCTCTCCAACAATAATCCTCTAAGCATTACCATTTCTTGCATCAGAATAACTCACTGGAATAAGCCATATCCTTTGACCAAATTTACTGGAATTGAGCACAAATCTGAGGTTCTATTTCCAGATCTTGTTACTTTAAATGTACTGAATTCAGAAATTTCACTTAAAAATACTACAGTCAGGTTTCAGTTGTCTGGATTAATCTCATGGACTCTTTAAAAAAAACCATTATTGTTATTGTAATTTCAAACAATTGGGACAATCTCATTCTAAATTTATTGGGATATTTGTATCTTTTATTCCACACCACTGCTGAAACTTACAACGTTTCTCCAAGGTCCGTCTCTGAACACAGTACGTCCCTAGCACAGGTTACAAGGAACGCTTCTTGAAGGGATTTTTACCAGGGTATTTAAATAAGCTTTAGATATAATCTGGGGGGTTCCTAACTCTTCACAATGATCGTTATTGTCTCTATAGCTCAGATTCTTCTTTCACTATGATGCTACGGTGACTACAGATTGTAAGACATCTACTTTTAGGTTTTTGAATTCAGTTGGAAATAGAATTCACCACAGAACAAAAACAAGGTCATAATACAGTAAGATAATGAATGTTTACAAAAATATTCTCAGAAATTCTGAAAAGTTGTTTTTAGAGCAGCCACAAGGGAAAGGACTTGGGGGTGTGAGTGAATGAGAGACTCAATGAGTCTTGTGAATGTGCACTTGTAGCTCAGAAAGCCAACTGTAGCCCAAGATGTATCCAAAGCAGCGTGGCCAGCAAGGCAAGGCAAGGGATCTTCCCCCCCTCTGCTCTGCTCAGGTGAGACCTCATCTGGAGTGCTGCATCCATAAGGCCCCTACCACAAGGAGATGTGGACCTATTGGAACAAGTCCAGTGGAGGGTCACCAGATGACAGAGGGCTGAAAATGACCAGAGGGCTGGAATACCTCTCCTACAAGGAAAGGCTGAGAGAAGAGAAGGCTCTGGAGAGGCCTTTTGATGCCTTCCAGCGCATATAAGTGGCCTACAAGAGAGCTGGAGAGTGACTTTTAACAGGCAGGCATGTATTGATAGGACAAAGGAGAATGATCTTATAGCTGAAGGAGGGCAGATTTAGATTAAACAGTCCAAAGAAATTCTTTAAGGGTGGTGAAGCAGTGGAACTGGTTGTCCAGAGAACTTGTGGACCACCTCTGGAAGTGTTCAAAGCCAGGTGGGATGGGGCCTTGAGCAATCTGGTCTAGTAGAAGGTGTTGCTGCCCATAGCAGATGGGCTGGAACTAGATGCTTCTTAAGGTCTCTTCCAACCCAAACCATTCTATGATCCTTCAGAATCAAGAGAGCTTTGGATCTTCACAACTTAGCTATCTCTACTGTTGGAAGTAGGGTCCAAAATGAAGCTATTTATCATGAACAAAGATAAAACAGACACAAATTGTTATGTGTTATTAAGTATTTCCCTTCTGAATTCATTAGCTTTATTAAGAAAAGAGCAGTACGAGAAACTTGATGATGACAAACTTGAAATGAAAAACTTGAAACTTGATGATGGCAGGCATGAAGTTCCCTCTGTCTGATGAATTGCAGTAGAAGCATAATCACCTTTGTTTTATACAAAAAATAAAAAACATACTCAAGTTAATGAAAGTGAAGATGGTTCCCAAGAAACAAGAAACTGATTTGCTAAATCAAACAGGTCTTGCTAAAAAAAAAAATAATTTTCAGAGAAATAGTAATATATATATATATATATAATCTTTGTATACTGTTACTGAAACCAACCAAACAAAAGAAAGAGAGCAAAATCTCAAACAAAAATCTTTGACGGTGGCAAGCAACCAAGTAAACATAAAAGAACTGCACAGATTATAACGATCTAAACACAATCCTAATCTCATTGTGACGTTCACTTTAACAGCTCAACCTGTACTTTGCAGCCCACATCATAATTTATATAAAAGTTACTTCAATTGTCTTTTCAGTTTATCAATCTTCAATTCCATTATAGCATATAAACTACTGAAGAGAAATTATGTCCTATCACCATGCAGTCTTAGGGAAAAGAAAAAAAGAATCACCTATTTTCATTGTTAGTATCATATCAATATTTAAACATTTACTTAAAAAGACTCTGAAGCATTACATACAATTTTTCTCCTGTTAGGAAGGTTACTCTGGAATCTACAACTTAAAAACTGCAATAAAACAAGTTCTAAAGCTAAACATATACTGATGCTTCCATGATAAAGCAATTATAGCACTGGAGAATGAAGTTTGAGCAAGGAACTGCAATGGGCAATGAACGACAGACAGACGCAAACTGAAATGACAAGAGAGGAGAGAGTGAAGCAGAGAAGACTCATAAGGTATTGAAAAGCAGTGTGAGAAAGAACTAGAGCAAGCTGTACGCAACAAATTCTCTCACCAATAATGACGGAAAATGACAGAGATTTGATCTACATTTGAAGAGAGTAAACTGGGTATTAGGCTGCTTAATTACGAGATCAAAAGCCCACACATTCACATGATGCACAGCACTAGAGTTTTCAAGCTTTTCTGTATGAATTTGTTCAAAACACTCTAAGCGTAACTCTGTTTCAAACCTACACTGAACAGAGGATCAACTGTGCTACCACAGCCACCACAAAGCTGAAAAGCAGCATTGTTGCATGTTCTGATCAAGTCAACAGAAGTGTTATTATTTGCTTACACTTGATCTGGATCAAGTTTGCACCGATGGGTGATCCTGCAGGGAGAATAATGAACAAATCCGCTATTGCTGGAGGTGCAGCTGTGAGCTGAGGTACAGGAGCCCGCAAAGAGAGAGCTGTACTGACAGCTTTCCAGAGTGAAACAGCAACCACAAAGCCCTATGGCTACCTAAGCAGCCTTATTTCACACATCAAAGAAACATGGATTTGCAAGAAGTCCACTTATGGGTTAACATTCTTATTTTGTATTTTGTTTTAAAAAATCTTCTCCACCACTGAGTAAAATTTTTTCCTCTTTTTGATTTCTATTGTTGACTTAATTATTCTCCCACAGAAGTCATTAAAACTCCCATCAACTTCCCTAAGAGCCATTAGACCTAAAACACCTCAGACTAAATGCCTTGCTTTAAATTTAATTTGCAAATGGAATTTTTCAAAAGCTTCCATCAGCTCATGAAATTTTATTGTAAAATATGAAATTCTGTTTTCCAAATCTTTACTTTCCCATTTCTCAAGTGTTTTTGGAAAAAAAAAGTTCAAGAATCAATTCTAAGTTTAAGAACCAAGACCATCTTGAAACTAAGCCTCTGTCTTGCATAGGAACAAGAATTGTTCACTCAAGGCACCATTTTCCTCTTTACTCAATGTGATGGTTTTTGCTTTTAATTTAACTTTACAAAATTAGTCAGAGCTCTTTGAAGTGTCCAGCCTCAAGAGGCTATTCCTTCAGAAATCACTCTTAAGAAGGGCACAAAAGACTTAAGGACAAAGTCTAGCCTAGTTCGTAGTAGTGAAGTCTTCTTATAAAAATAATGCAAGAAAAGAATAAAAGTGATAATATATCTTCATGTTATTGAAAAATACATCAATGATTTGCCTCATCTAATTAGTGAACCCTTAAGTGCCTATGTCAGAATGACACACAAGATCTACAGTACTTCAAAGATCTCTGGTTTTCTTTATTGTGTACAGGAAGCCTTAAGTCAATGCAGTGTTACCATCTCCTAAAAATAATTTGAACATTTAGTCAAAGGAATGATGACTACTGATTCCACAGAAATTGATCTCATTCCTCAGAGACACAAATATATTAAGCAAGCTCCAGTTTGGTACGCCCTTCATTTATTCCATCCTCAAAAATGGTGGAAAGCCCAAAAGTGTGATGAAACAAGAAGTCAGGCCTTGGGAAGCTGAAGTAAAGAATAAAGTCTAAAAAGATTTATCAAAAGTCTTCAAAATCCAAAGAAGAATCTTGTTTTATTCAGAAATAAGGTAATATTCAAAATTACAATACATATATACAAAAATATATAAAATACATATAAATATACAAAATACAATTCTGTTTAAAAACAGAATTGTAACTCATCCCCTGCAGATAAACCAACAATAATTTCTTTCCTTTTCAGAAAGACAGAGCTGTGATTTATGAGGATGCCAGCACAAAACCAAAAGCCAATTCTCACATAGAGTAAGAAACACAGGAGTATGCAAACCTCTTACGGGCACTGTGTAGGTAAAATTTTCCATGTGTACTGCAAACAAATCTACTGGTTTTGGTAAATCAGATATATTTTAAAGCAAAGGCATAGAACTTGAAACTTATTCAGTTTTAGTATCATGTAGTCTTTTGCTCTTAAACTGTTTGCTTTAAAAAATTAATTATTCTAGTCTGTTTTTAAAACTAGACTTCCTTGCCTGTTAAATTAAAGTACTCCTTTAAACTATGAAGTAGATCACTAGCCAGACATTACTCTGCCATCTGTGTGCAGCCCTTTACCTTAGATGGCCAACTTAAATTTCATGCAGTAGAAACTATTCAAAGTAAAATTACTGAAGTGTGATATTATTTCCAATTGACTTGCACGCTGCAGTTCCTTAAATTTGAAATAACAAAAAAAAGAAAAGTTGAGAGAAATATATGACTCAGCCACTTTGACAGGAACATTTGATATTTTACATAATTTCACCATTGTCCCAATGCGTATTTATAACCAGTCTTGAAGCAACTACAACTAATGTTTCTAATACAATAAGCTACCAACCTGCAAGGAATTTTTGTTTGACTCCATAAAATATGATATACATATGAATACACTAATAGTTGTACAATAGCACAGTGCTTAAGCATACAAACTGGAACTGCTTTCTTGGAAGCAAGATTCATTCTTCTTGACTATGAAAAGTAATACACTACAGCGAAAGGCTGTATGGCCATCACTGATGATTTTTCTGTTTATTTTCTCAATGCTTCCCATTTTATAAAACTATTTTAACTTCAGCAAAGGAACAAGACTACTTGGAAATAAATGCATTATTACTGAAGGTACAATTACTTGAAACATTTCCAGTATCTGACCCTAATATATAAGAGCGGGTATGGCTAAACAATAGATGGAAAAAATACATAGAAGTACAGACACATCAACCATCTACTTGATCCCTGGAAGTGGACAGTCTCCCGGTTTTGCCACAAATGGATAAATTTAACAAGAAAAATGTTAATATGAAAAGAATTGTAACTTCACTGTACTTAGATGCCCACTGTTGAAAAGTATGCCATCAAAAACAGTACTCCTGGAAAGAAAATAATGTAAACAATGTATCTACAAACTAATCTTCAAAGAAGGATTTGCTCTGGATAAATGTATGTATCAATCCTCAGTTCCCTGTAGGGATCATTTAAGTCATCCAGTAAACAAATTGGGATTCAATGCTAGGATCAAAGTTTTCAAGGAACTGCAACACAAAACATGTTCAAAATAGTTACAGACCAAAATCAAACAAAGAACAGCATAAAGTGGTCAATAAGTCAACACTACAAAAACATACCCATTTTTCCTGACAATTTTCAGGACTGCTTACTTAGCTACAAATTCAGCTACTAGCCCGACATCAAACCATAAAATATGAATGTTCTTTTAGAATCCATTTTTTCCATCTTTTCCCCCATTATTTAACCTATGATTATTTTATCTTTTAAATAGCATCAACAAGTATTAAAGCCATATTTAGAATTACAGAACAGGCCATTCTATGACTCTATGAATCTTAGAATTGTTTGGGTTGGAAGAGACCTTAAAATTATCTAGTTCCAACTCCTCTGCCATAGGAAGGGATACCTTTCACTAGACCAGGTTGCTCAAAGCCCCATCCAGCCTGACTTTGAACGCTTCTAGGAATGGGGCATTCACAGCTGCTCAGAGCAACCTGTTCCAGTACCTCACCATCCTCACAGTAAAGAATTTCATCCCAATATCTCATCTAAAAGTAATCTCAATTCTAATCCATTCCCCCTTGACCTGCCACTACATGCCCTTGGAAACCTCTTTCCATCTTTCTTCTTGTCTCCCTTCAGGTACTGGAAGGCTGCAATCAGGCCATCTCAGAACCCCCTTTCCAGGCTGAACAATCCCAATTCTCTCAGCCTTCCCTTGCAGGAGAGGTGCTCCATCCATTCGATCACCTCGGTGTCCCTCCTCTGGACTTGCTCCAACAGGCCCATGTCCTTCCTGTGCTGGGACCCCAGAGCTGGATGCAGCACTGCAGGGGAAGTCTCACCAGAGCACAGCAGAGGCAGAATCCCCTTCCTTGTCCTGCTGGCCACACTCCTTTGGACGCAGCCTAGGACACAGCTGAAGTTCACATCTTGCTATCATAACAATGGAAGAAAGTAAATGCATTTTACAGGTGCTCCTAGTCTGATCCGGATTCTATTATGATGGACACTGCTCAGAAAAGTATTTTCAGAATCATGAGTATGCCTTAGAGGTAGCAAAGTTTTTTTTTGTGTGTTCATCTTTTTCCCTCCTTTTTTTTCTTATTTTAATAAAAGCATCAAAATAGAAAATTGTGAAGGCTCTTGAAACTTGTGTGCAAGTTGAACCTGGCTGTGAAGTAAAAACTACAACAAAAACCCCTGTGAATAACCCTCCAACCTTTCAAGTAAAATGAGGAAGAACACTGGCAATGGATTTAGTCTCTCAGCCCTCCATGTTCTCTGCAGAAAAATTCTCATGCTTAAGACAGTCTTATTTTTTAACTGCATGTGTTTACAGTACCATGAGTGCCTTTACAAAATCCACACCACTAAGCCAGCATCATTTAAAAATACCCTCCTTATGTAAGAGTACTTTAATATGCATTTCTGCTGTTTAGCTTTCTCTTCCTTGTGTGTCAAAGCTTATTTCTGACTGCACTAGATAGGCGAGGGATTAAATTCTCCTGAACTGCTGAAGGTAACCTTTCTGGATATAAAGAAATAGATGTAGTCAAATAAGCAAAGCTACAATGAAGATTTGAAATAAAAAGAACAAAATGCTAATCTGTGAGAGGCTCTTACTGAAAGCATCAGAAATTGACTACTCTCTCTCTACTGCTTAAATCTTGACAAATATTTTTAGCCTTCTCCCCCCTTTTAGCTTTGTTTTTAAAAATTCCCACTTTCATGCTAGCCTAGTTTGTTTAAACATCAGCTATAAATTTTTATTAGAAATAAAAGTAACCAAAATAGCACAATAGCAAATGAAAAATTGCCAAAAAATTGGAAGAATTTCACAGATCTATTTTTAACGTTGAGAGATGCTAAGCGAATTACGTAGGAAATCTTACCCTTTTCAGGATACGTAGGAAACACGTAAGGAATCATATCATTTTTCTCAAGTTCCCAAACTTGAGTCAGGTAAGTTATTGTAAAGAAGAGTTGAAGAAATTAACAGAGATCCTAGCAAAGATATACACCATCAAATTATTTTGAAAAATAAAGACCACATTTGATTTAGTTTTTCTGGTGAATATATGCAACTTGCAAATCTAACAAATTGTAACTTAGCAAATCTGAAATACTGAATCAATTTATCAGCCAACAAAATGTTCAGCCCAAGTCATCATTCCCAAGAATCAATAATTATCATATAGACTGGAAAATCAACAGAAATGTGTTAATATATCACCTTAACCTTAAAAATATGAGTTTTCTGAATCTAAATAAATTAAAAAAAACAAACAAACAAACAAAAAAAGGAGTACTTTTTCTTCCCTCTCTAATTTTGGCATTATTTGTCTTTTCTATATAAACTTACAACTAAATCTTGCCACTAGATTGCCAATATGAAAGTCAACTAAAGCGAAAACTCATCATGCTTGTGGACACTGTTGTCTAGAGAAAAAACAAAATAACCAAGCTAACAAATAAATAAAGAAGAAAGAAGCAAAAGAGGCTTCCTGAAAACCAGTTACTTGGCTTTCCAGATTGGGGCAGGGGGGAAGAAAAAAAAAAAAAAGGCTTGGTTTACAGGCAAGAAGTTGTAAGCAATTTTCTCATTCAGTAGAATAAAGTGTCAGCAATGCCACACTACCTGTTTTCTAACATAACTCTTACCAGTGATTCAAATGGAGAACATGACCACTTAAGCTCATACACTTCCCTAATAAGGATGTTTTAAGCTGTCTACCCCCACAAGAAAAAAACCCTACCAGCGTAACAACAGTGGAGAGAAAGTGTATCAAAAGGATTGTCCAATATTTCTCCCCGTGTAACATTTTGATATTGCATATTTCAGGGCTGACAGTGGAATACTTTCATTTTAGATTTGAAAACTTATATTATGAATAGCAGGTGAGGACAATCCAACCTAATACAGAGTTTTCAAAAAAGCCCTTGCTTTGTACAGCCTCAGCAAGCATCTCAACTTCAGCGTGACATGGATTATTTTTATTGTGTGTATTTTGATTGTATTTCAAATCATATAACAAATTGTTGGGGTGAGGGGGAAATAAAAATTCACTGACCACTTGCTGTCACAGATCATGAAACAGATGAATTGTTGAAAAAAAACACTGACTCCAGTCTCCAAATGTTGAAGTTAAACGGAACATCGAAAAGTGAAAGGTTTTTAACCTGCAGGGAATAAATAACTTCAAGTCAAGGAGCGAGACGACTTGTAAGACTTCATAGAAAGTTTTATAATATTTTCTGCAACCACTTGCAATGAAAGGCTTCTGCCAGTAGCAATGTGCATACCAATTACTCCACAGGTATCACTGCTGCAATGACTGCAGTATACAGAAAACAATGAAAAAGATATATAATCCACCACAAACTATTTCCCCTCGTGCTTTTGTTTAAGTTGTTGTCACCTATACTGCCCTCACAATTATGCTGAGACACAAACAGAATTATAAGCTTTCATAGTTTAGGATTTTACTGAGTTTTTAAGCGCCTTAGCCTCTTGCAATGAAGTAACCAAGGTATCAGGTACTTTAGAACGGCAGGTAGTTTTCCATTCTGCCTTAATCAAATGTGTAACATCAATACATGCACGTACCCTCTGCCCGGCAACACAGGTGTTTGCCTGGCCCCCTGAAGATAGCACTACCAAGAAAAGAGTCATTTTCTCACCTAAAGAAAGAATTGCTGTCTTACAGAACCAGTGATTAATCTGGCCTACTTCTTCTCACATTTATTTTGATTTTAGCTTCTATTGCTTTCTAATTTTCTCTTTTCTCCCTGGGTGTAGGAGGAACTCCTACCCTCTGCTGACAAAAGAGATAGTAGGATGTAGCCATTACTCATGAACTAACAAGACAAGCTCCTCTTCATAAAGCAAGAATTTGAGAGAACCTCACCAAGGAGAAATACCCACACTTTGCTTTAGTGGCAGTAGGAATGAAAATACATTTTGGACTCCCTACGAGCTGCAACTACATTGTCAATGATGCCTCTGCCATCACACATCTCACAGGCTGGAAGTCTGGATAAGATAGCACAAATGCTTTACCGTGTATTCAGAGCATGTTTCCTAGACTCATCCCAATTAGTTCCTTCCCTTCTGTTTCCTATCACTTGAATAAAAACATTGGGAAAGATCCAAATAATGACATTTTGACAGTATAAAAGCAAAGACAGTCAAACATTACCAAAGTAAATCCGAAACAAACCAAGCACAGAGGGACCTCTTTTCCCAACAACTAATTCCCCTTTATAGGCTTCCATGAACTTTAATCAGGTCCTTATAACAAAGATAGTATGATTCCCACATACAACAAATTCTGTAGGTACAGATCAATTACCTTCCTGAGAATTAATCTGTACCAGTAACAAGCTCAAAGAACTTCATCAAGTATGAGAGACTAGGAAAAAAAAATACCGAAACTGCAAACCTAACTACATGCAGCTTGAAGATCTCAGATGCATGTAGAGGACAGCACTCATGCAGATACATTTATACTGCAGCTGATAAAGCTATGCCTGAAGAGCAACTTCCCCCTTCAACAAGGAACAATTAACAAAGTCACATAGTTAACTTCCAAAGTAAAGTAATTAAACATGCAACAACCTGATAACCTGCTAGAAAAAAGCTTTAAGCTTTGGATTTTAAAAAAAAAATTAAATTAGCTACTTGTCTCAAATTAGATACCAATGGGAAAAAAAAGGCAGAGTCCACACACCGAATGTCAGTGCCACACACAGAGCCACGATGCCCTAGGAACAAGACTGACTGATTTATATGAGTTGCACTTTCCCCCACATCCACCTTCCACACTTCTTTATGACTCTAACCAGACTTTAAAATGAAAAACTCGATAATTCTATCAAAGAATCTCCCCCTACAAGATTAACACAATTACCATTGATTTTTTTACCCTTTTGAAATATGTATTTATCATTACATTTGAATTTTAAATATTCAGATCTGATTTACAAAGTGAAGTTGGGACCAACAATTTTTTAGCCTACTCTTGCTACACATACTGTCTCCATGCTGTGGAAATCTATTACAACAGAGTTACACAAACCAGGTATCCTGCATATTTCCACACTAGATTAGCTCTTGCTTACTACTGAAATATGACAGAGTTATAAACAAGTACAAAAGTCAAGCAGAAAATACATTTATTTGATTAGAAATTCCAATATAAAGAAAATTCACCTTATTAAAGGCTCATGAGTATCCCAGCAAGATGATATAAAAATACCAAAATGCAGTAGTAAACTTTCATTTGGTAGAAGACTTTTGAGATAAAAACCCCAAATCCAAAGATTAATAAACTAAGCCACACATATGTGGCATCCCGCTGCAGTTAGTATACACAGAGACCAAGAAAATTTTGTAAGCCAAACCTGAGGATTTATAAACACTTGAAATATCTTGTATCAACCCTTAAAGATTATTATATTTTCTTCACAGTTAAGGGGTGGCAAAGAATTGAAACAGATACTGCCTGTCATACATATTAGCAAGACATCTAAAGCTAAACTTTCCATTCTAAGCTGTAACAAAACAAATCCAGTTGTAAATACCATGCTGAACCCCTTGTACTTCACAATAAAATAAAAGCAAGAACAGGGATCAGAGTCTGCTACTATCAAACAGTATTACTCTATCTATAGCTCAATATACTTCTGAAGCCTAATTTCTTGTGCAGTTCATGTTTTACAAACCACCAGCAAAAATTCTCATTGAATGTATTTTCTTAAGACAGCACAGTAAGCCAAAAAATCAGCTTTTTTGATATTACTTAAATGATTGATCTAGTTTATTTCACAATTTATTATAGTTGAGAAATGGCTCAAAACAGTTGAATTATTTATTATACTAGCTGACATTTATTAAAACAGGATGAGGTTATGCATGAGGTGTAAAGGTAGAATAAATGTTTCTTATTAGTAAGGCTTGTAATGAACAGGTTTTCACTTCATTTATGACCAGAGTCAAAGTATCCTCGATGAGAATTACCTAATTTAATCACCAAGTCAACTAAAAGACCTAAGGATCTCCTTTTGTTTTGTAGTACACTACATGCACTTCACAGAGCATCTTGGAGGACAAATTGAAAACGTGCCATTTTTTGGAATGTATAGGTCTGATGAACAGCAGTCTGACACATTAGTGCTTAGGTCAATGAGCATATACAGGAAAGAGCTTTGCAGCTCTTGTAATAACTCATGTAACAAAATGAGATGACAGAAGGGAAGCCATGGTGGCCGCATCATGCTCCATGGCACAGCCAGGCTATAAAGAGCCTGGTCCCCACCATGCCCTGACCCAGTCAGTCTCCTAACTTCCAGGACAGGAATATCACTCCTAGATACCTGTACTCCAAGAGAGGCATGACCTCTTGTGAAAAAGACTCAAACTTGGGTTTTAATTCAGATTATTTATGTTGATCTTATTGTATAAATAAAAACACCTAGAAGACATTCTATTCTCTAAAATGATACTAAACTAAGGTGCATCATTTTGTTAAACAGTACATCATATGCTACAGATGAGGTTAATTTTAGCATTGTTCACCATTTCACACAAAGAAAGTTCACTTCCCCCTTTAAAATAGACAATTAATTTTGAATAATGACCAAAAGCTGTTTGAAAGCAACTTTCTCTTTAACCCAACTAGATGGTTAATACCGCTGTTTTGAGACTGGATATCTAAATTTGAGACATAAGTTTCTTTCAGAAAAGAACAGTATTTTTAATTTATTTAGTGCTTGTATTAGACTTCTACTTTAGCATGACAAAGACTTTAATGTTCTTTATTCATACAGCAGGTAATTTCAAAAAGTGGTCCATGCAGCTGAGAATGTAAACATGGAGATATTGCTGATGACAGCATTTAGGTCTTAGGAGAATTCATTTACTCTCTCAAGTGCTGCTAGACAATTCAGGGTAATGAGCAGCGAAAATACTGAATGAAGTATTTATGATTTACACAGTATAAATCATATTCTGATATGCAAGACATGCATTTATAACATGCCCAACACGCATTAACTAATCATGAAGTGTGCAACAAAAGTAACTGCAGAAACTGCTGACAGAACATGCTCTTGCATGTGTGAAGAATATGTGGTTGCCTTTCTTTACATCTCATTTGCTATATAAAAATTTCACCCAGGCATAAAATTGCAATTTTAAACCTCCTCCTCTCAATATACATGAAAGTTTCACTAAGGAAATACCTGAAACTTTCATTGCACCTTTCTTTGGAAGTAAGAACACTTCCAAACACATCATAAATATAATTTTCAATAGTCCAAAATCTAAAAATAGGTCACATTTACTGGAGTTACTTTCAGACTCCTTAAGTGAAATATACAAAGGCCTACTAATGCTTACTATAATGTTAAATATTTTCTGTTTTCTACAACAGAATGTCTTTCTATCCATCTGCCTTTCTCTATTCTATCCATCTGCCTTTCTCTTTTCTATTGCTTAACATTTAATATACGTCGTATTTCCTCCTTTTACTTGTTTGAAAGTAACAGTTAGATATACACCATTTAAAAAACAAAATTCAAGATAAACCCCCCTTCAATGTAACAGATAGACTGTCCCTAAGAAGCACTTTGAAATGACACAGAATTAAGTAATTCTACAGGACAATCATGTACTGTTTTCACACCTAGCTTTTCCTCATCAGAAGGTACAAGTTTCCATCTTTATTATAACAGTACAAATTCATACGGCTAATCTCATGGATTTATTTCAGTAAACAAATTTCTGCACAACGTATGCAGCAAAACCCAGAAAAAGAGAAGGAAAACCTGGGTGAACACACTCCAGTAATATCCGATTCTGGATGAGTGCACAGAACGCCAAGCCCTACTTGAAAAGCTCTCTTTTGGTCCTGGTTACGCACTCCTTCCCCCATTTCTGACACCTTCTGTCCCCCCTGCTACCCAACAAAACCACGGCGAGCCCTAAGGTTTGGTTCAAAAATACAACAGAGCTACTCATCCAAAGAGGGCGAAGGGACATTATTAAAAATAAAGATGTATCTCTATGCTGTAAAACAGTGCAGCTTTTCTGTATTTCAGACTGCTTAATCAAAAAGATTCCCAGACCTTCTGATAAAGAGCCACGATAAGTCAAACCAACTGGAATATTACTACCTAGAAGAAAAAGCAAGGCTTGTGCACACTGTGGAAGGAGCTTTGACAGGAGTTAAACGAGAAGACCATCAGAAATGTCTCCCACTTCTGAACAAAACAGAACATGTTATTTTTCCAAAGCCTCTTATGACCACAGAGAGGCAAACATTTATAAACTGGAACATAGCACAAGTAACACAGCAAAATACTACAAAAAAATGTGGAAGAATATTAACCCACGTAGCTTTCTTTATCCCTTTCAAATGTTTGAATACAAGAGAAAAAAAAATCTATTATGTCACGAGGATCCACTAACAGTTAAATATATTACCTTTGGGGCGTGGCATTTCTCCTAAAAGTGACTATACTGAAAAGGAATTTTCTCTGTCAACAATTTTGCTTCCTGTGTTTTATCAGACGTTTCAGGCTTTTTTCCTCCTTCAGTGACAAAGACCTTTGTGGGGGGTTTTTAACAGCCTACTATTGGAAGCCTTGTGTATCAAATGTAGCTAAGAGGAAACATTCCCCATGTAAGACAGTTAACGGGGCTGTTTTCCAAGTCTGTGTTTCAGATCAGGCTGGAAGCAGGGAGGTTACATATTATGTTAGTTCTGTATGAGATATGACTGAAGAGGCCCCATGCAATTAACTACACTGAGACATAAAGCATTAATGTAGATGAAATAATCCAGGTTAGATTCATTTACATTGATATAAACAGACTGAGAGCAAGATAACATCTAGCCACAGAAACAGGAAAAACTAGGCCATTCTGTTAGTATAAAGGTGGCTTAGCAGTATTTTATACATACACTGTCTTTACTTCTCCTGCAGTTTTTTCTTAGAAATATTTACTAGAATCTATGCCACTAGGTTTTCAGACACTGTCAGGGTATTATTTCTATTGACAAGTCTCTGCAGACAACTCCACTAAGGCTGATTTTCAAAGCATTCTCAGCACCTACACCCTTAAGATCAGTATCTTAAAGAAGCCTCAAATTAAACAACCAAAAATTGACATAACCCATCCCTACATACTTTTTTAGCTAGTGATGCACTACTTTTTATGAGCACTGACTAATGTCACTACACAAAATCTGTTGCAGTTACATTTTAAAATATCTTCAACAAGTTATCTAAACTAGCATAGAACTTGGCAAATAATGTCAAACAATCCAAGGAAAACTTGGCATATAATGTCAACCAATCCAAGGAAATCATTCTCAAAATTTAAGTGGAAGAAAATTTCACATCCTACCTTTCAAATAAAAACACAAAACAAACAACAAACTCTGGACTAAGATACGAAAAAGCAGATATGACAATCCAATCATGTAAAGATGCAAATTTACCATTAACTTAATGCAGTATAGTTTCATTAAAAAGTCAAGAATGAACATCAACTGCAGGTGCAAGATATGCTCAAATCTTCACTTGTCTTACTTTATCCCAGAGCACACATATTCAAAGAACAAGGTTCCTACTACAGAAAAACCGATCATTTTTATTTCTCCTTGCAATCCTAGTTTCTGAAATTGCCGGAAGACATAACATGAACACAGTTCATTCAGGAACCTATTTCAATATTAAAATATACTATCACTACTACTCACATGACTAGAATTTTAAAATGCTAAACACTTGCAAGCAGGAGTGATGAATAAAGAAAAATCTGCATGTTTTACTGCTTACATAGTGAAAGACTTAAATGCATAAGTGGGGGAGGTGGAAGGGGGTGGGAATTGACACTGATCATCTTTAGGCACCTGAGGCACTTAAGAGATCATACCAGTGCTGGAGACATCTTAGTTTCCCACCACCAGTAAGAAAATGCTTGGCTCCATCCCCCAGCCAGTCTCTCTCTTCTTTCTCCACCATCAACTTTGTAAAACAGGTGTGAAAACCTCTACAGTTTACTGATGCAACAGAAACTATTTGGAAATAAGTTCTTAATCCAACTCAAACTGTAATGCTGTAATACAAAACCAATAGTTCTGATGGGCTCCCTCCAAGGTAAATGTGGAAAGAGAGGCAGCTCTGTATTAAGATCTCTGGATTACTTCTGAACCTATTTCTCTCTACTGGTTACAGAGATACACATTTTAAAAAAAGGCACAATGCAAATCAGTCATAATTTGGCATAATTCATATTTTAGATGTGAATAATTTATTTACTGAAAAAAATTTCAGGTTTTATCTACCCACTGCTAGAAGCAGATAATTAAGAAGAATATAGGTATTTTACTAAGATGCAGCTACAGGTGAAAATGATCACTAGCTACCCATTCATGACCAAATTAACTTTTAACAGTGACAAATCACTAATGACTTAAATCCTTTAACTAATGTCTACCTCTTCCACTACCAGAAATATTCACAAATACCAGGAAGCCAAAAATTATTATGTAAGACCACCAGGAACAATTAAAAAAAAAATAAAGTCCTTTTTAAAGAAAGCAGTTTCAGAACACTTAACAGCACCGAACACTTTATATTTTATATACAAACCATACTCAGACACATTTTAAAATACTAAGTATTAGTAACTAAGCTACTACCAAAGCATATCAAATCCATATCTTCAGAACTCATAATCTGCTTTGTATTGCTTCTAAAATACTAAAATTGCATAATTCAAGAAGAAAGGCATATAACTACTGAAGAAACTAATTACTATACACCATTATGTTGTTTCTCCCATGCAGCCCACAAGGGAAAAACAAAAAAAGACTATGCTTAATAACCAAAGGCCACCTTCTGACTAAATACATTTTAAAGCTATTTTTTCGCTCATGGATCAAACATTTTTGGTTTGCAGAATTATACTGAGATGTATCAGAAACAAGCCTCCAAAAGACATTTAGGTTAAATGTATTCCCTGATAAACAACCCAGAATTACGAGCAGCAGGTTTAAAAATACTGTGACTTGTGCAATTGGGAACACTGTTAAGCTGTTTATCTTGTTTAATCCTGAAGGTAAATAGCATAAGCTTCAAAATATTTTTCTTCTTTGCCATAACTACTGAATCACATTTACAAAGGTAACGAAACATTATGGAAAATCTCACATTTTTGGAATTGCCTCTGAAATTGCTTTACTAAGTATTACAGAGGTCATTATTCTTAAGACCACTGTGTCTGTAAATTTCACTATAAATTTCATTGATTTAAATCCAAACTGTGGCTTCAGTGATGCAAATGATCTTGTCTCTCCCCAGGTTCAAATCTTCAGAAACAAGAACCCTGCACAACTCCACTACTAGGCCCATTTTAAAATATGAATACTATAGTTAAGTAATTTTTTTATTGTTGCATCTTCCAAATATTTTCAAACTCCTACTGTAGTTCATTTTCAGCTTATTTAGTTCAGTTTTTAAATATTATTTGCAAGAAAGAAATGTAATTTTTAGTTTCCTTGGATGTCTTTCACGCAACATTAATGATTTCCACACCAAAAATCCTATTTCATTTCATAACTCTCACTTTAAACATGTACCCATACTAAAAATTAAGAATATATTTTATAAGATATATCAGTAATTGTTTCCACACTGTGCCTTCTCACCCAGTACCAAAGCAAGTTTCTGAGCTGCTGTTTTAAACATGATTTTTAAGACTTTAATGCAGCATATATGATTGATATATTTAGCAGCTGAGCACCTCCTTTCCTCTCTGTACACAGGAAGTTTCCCCTCCCATCTGCTCAGGATATTTAAAAAAATAAATAATTACAAACTGCTGTTTTCCCATCGATACTGCAGAAAGTGACTATTATTTACCTGTAAACATGAAAGCAACATTGAACCCCCAACACACAAAGTAACCTGCACCGGCTCTCTGACAGAGTCACAAGACACCTACTGGTACAAAGGCAGGAATGTGGGACGAGAGCAGCAGCCAGCAAAGAGGAAAATCACTGCAGCTTTGAGTGATAGCGCCAGAGTTATGCCAGGTTGAACTCGTCTGTGGAGCAAATAAGTTATTCACCGGCAGCAGCAGCCTGAGCTTTGTCTCTCATAGTCATATTGGAAGTCTTTAGTTTTCTATTTGGGTTTCAGAGCAAACATAAATAAGGTGAATTATGAAATAGACCCATGCTTTACAAGCAGATGCTTGAACCATTTAGTACGATATTTATGAGACAGCTTTAAGACTAAACAGCAGCTAAGCAGGCAACAAGCCCCCTGCACACACAGGTACTCTACTGCTGTTTATGACAACCAGATCTCGACAAAGAGAAAGGACAGAGGAAGATGCACTGGCAACAAACCAATGACAGACTGAAAAAATGCCTTTTAATTTTCCCCAGTTAAATTATATCCAGCCACCTCTTTTTTGGCCTACAGAGAGTATGAACACTACACTGACAAACTCAACTTCGTTTCAAGACATACAGAAAACAGATGGAAATATAACATGTAACCTATTATTTCATAACTGTTTTTCCTCCTCCTGTGTAATACTAATTATATTATTGATTACTGTATTTTCAAAATAAAAGTTCTCCCTAAACCCCACATACTGAATGCAGATCAACACTTAATATCTGTTCTGTATTATATATGAGGAACTATTCCAAACCTTTGCAGAAAAAAATACTAAAAGCTAACATTAATAGCTGCATATATTTAATTTAGTTATCAAATATAATTATTTTATTATAAAAGTTAATACACTGTATTCAATCTTTTAAAACCTGATATAAAATACCGCACAAAGTGAACAAACAGGAAGCCGCCATTTTTCCAAGCATCCATCCTGTGGTAAAGACCCATTCTTCAGTATCTATTGTTTTCCCAATTTTCTGGAGCTACAGAAATAATGGGCAATTTTCACTGACTTTCACTTTATTAGTGGCAATGCCCAACAGCTGACACTGAGCAGGTCTCCCAGGGCTTCTTCACAAACGTACTTTGACACTTTGACGATGAGGAGCCCTCATCACACACGGTTACGTAACAGCAACTATTTATAGGCAACCACTTGATTCACATTATCCACTGGGTTTTAAGCCATTTCGTATGTTGTCACTTGATCTATCATTTTAGTTCCATAATCAAAATGCCACGTAAGAGCCAAGTAAAAAGTTTCAGTGACGCCCGTCTGCAATATCAACAACATACCACATGAAGGATTTAATCTTATCAAGAGAACCAGACGTTAGTTTCACAAGATTGGTCCACTATAAATATATGCTGAGCAACTGTTGTTTTCTTTGCTTAATCTCCTGCTCTACCAATATCCATTACTATGCATATAACTAGCTCCTAAAACCACTGAAAGAAACCTTAGTTGTGCTAAAATCACAATTTCTCAGTGTTCTGAGACATACTGAGAGATATGACCAGTTCCACTCCACTCCAGAAAGTGCCCTACCAACTTGTACAACTCTTACCTCACAACTTCAGTGACAGCTGTTTAACACCTACAGATTCCCTCAGGAAATGTCTCAGAGAACCACATACGACTATCAGCTGGTTTACTTATGAATATAGCAGTATTTAATGAACATCAACTTTTTCTAAGAATATCAAATGCTTACATTTTCTTCAGCTTTTCTAACTGGCTAATGGCTTTCTTAGAATACAATTTCATCCTAAAATACACCTAATTGTAATAGCTGGTGACAGCACGGGCTTTCCTCATCACAGACTTTGGACCTTTCTTACCAATCATATTAAGAAATTGATCTCAGTGTCAATTTCTTTACATTTTTGTAAACTGTCTTCTCTACAATTTTTGTAAACTTACCTATAGACTGTAACTTTTTAACCCAAAGAGTTTTCTTTCAATTACAGGACAATGGTTTTGCTGATGAGTAATATCTCCTTTGATAATTCTTAGTAATCCATATTTTGCAAAGATACTTATTTCAGTGAACACCAAGTAAATGCAAACCTCACAAAATGTTAACTTTAATGACTGCTGTATAAAGACACCGTGCACACACCTGAGCAACAGCCAAACAAAGGCACTTCTACATTGTAAGATAAGAAGAGGAAGTCAGAAATACTTGAGAAAAGACATTTCTGAAAGACTATACAAGTTATGACAGTTGACTATGATATTACTGTCTCAGTACAGCTACATGCCTGCAAAATGCTCTAAACCACCAAGCAAAGAAGAAAATGTCATGATTCTGACAACTTAACACAAACTGAAAGCATCCAAGTATCCTTACTGAAGCTGACAAAATGCAGATGTTAAAAATCAGAGACCGTTGTGAAACTCTACCAAACCTTTAAAAACAGCAGTAGTCAGAGAAGGGAGCACAATTACGAGGTTCAGATAATAATTAAATGAGATATGATTAGAGGGCACAGAGTAACATTCACTTACGCAAAATACCTTAGAAGCTCAACCTAAAATCAAAGATAGGCATGAACTGTAGCTAAGAGTGCAACTGAAAGACATGTTTCTTTGTTCAGGCATAATAACACAGCCCTAATCATCATAATATATGCAAAACTAGTTGTTCCAGAGAAGATAAATAAAAAAAGAAAACAAGAAGGTCATAATCAAAACATAAGATACAACTACACTTCAGCTTACTGCATTTTCGATGTATTACTGAAATATGCAAGCAGAAAATTGTCATGAAATTCAGAGAAGCCTTTCAGTATTTAGTTAAAAATGTTATAAAGTTGGTATTTTTCAGTCTTCTTGAAACCATTTTGCCTAATTTTGTCTTACTGCATGAAAAATTAAAACGTGACTCGACAGCTGCTTCTTCTGCTGCTGCATTGACAATGCTGCTCTATCACATTTCTTTTTTTTCCGACATTCGTGCTTAGGCACAGCACCCCTGATAAACTGATGTTTCCTAGTGAATGACATTTCTAATCCTTTAAAAGCAAGCACTATACCACAAAAGCCCAAATATCCTGGAAAGCACGGTTACAACGATTCCCAGTATCAATGAGTCCATGGTATTTTATAACACAGCCAGGTACAGGGTATAATGGTCTCCAAGGATGTGGCTAAAGCCTTACTATCCGAGGACTGATGTATCAAAAGCTGATCCAACACAAATTACCTGATTTATGCACCTATTATGTTCATGGCTTTCCATATAACATGATCACAGAACTAACGAACTCTTTTCTTTTCCTTTCCTAATGTTCTCATGCTCCAAGTTGGCAAATCAGCTCAAGTACAGGTCTTGTTTATTCCTCGTGACTATCAGTGGTTTAAACTGCTATTTGTACATGTTCTAATCAGCCAGTTCTACTGAACTCTTGACAGTTGACATCACTGCTCAAAGAAGTTCAGGAAACCAACAACTCCGGAAGAATTGCCAATCCATCGAGTATGTAAAGAATGAGTATCTATGAATATTGTGTTCAATACAGAATTATAAAAAGTTATTCTTCCAAACAAGCATTAACTTTGACTCTTTTTCAGATAAAAACTGTCAAAAGTGCATCATGACTCTTCACAAAATACACCGGAAAAAAACCCATCCCACACCACTAGTGGGTGTTGCTGGAGAAAGCCCCACTTCATGAGGAAAAACATTACTACGGCCCAAAAGGAATAAATAACAGGATATAAAATATTCAGAAAGTTTTAAAAGGCCCCTAGGCCTAGACTTATTTTTAGAAAGCAAATTGTTGTCAAGTGATTAAAATAAGTAAATATAAAATGCTTTTACCTCTGTCATCCAAGTTGCTACATCAGTATCTGAACAGGCACCACAAAAAACCCCAAATCCCAGTTCTTACACTCAAAAGACAAAAGCCGTTGCTATAATTATGTGCATTGCAAAATAAGGCAGTGATGGCTAACAATACACTATTTTAGTTTGTTCTTTAGATGTGAACCATAACTGTCATGTAAACACTTGGCATTTTAAAAGCATTTTTACATGCTAAAGTTATAGTGCATTACATAAAATTCTGAACTGCTACGATTACAGTGCAGTCCAGTTGCCTCAATAGCTATACAAGGCTTGCTGCAGAAATAAAAAAAGAGTAAGCATTAGAAAGCATGCAGCTAAAAAGTTAAGATATCTGTAACTTAAGAACTGTAAGCCACATTTAGTGAGTTTATGCTAGAAAAGCTTTATAATAATAGAGTTTGATTTTTAGACATGATCTTGTCCATTTTCACATTATAACATATAATGAATTCAATAAATACACAACTAGTACACACAACTTTTTAAAATACAGCTCATTAGCCTTCTTGGACAAAAAATAAGACTTGTATGTGGAATATCAACAGCTTCCACTTAATATGAAAAGAGGGTGAAGAGCAAACTCATGGAAAGATTTTAATGTAGACTGTTCAATTAACCAGCCTTCAACAAAGCCTTTCCCAACTGCACTTTTTAGGTGCAATTACTCAAAACAATTACTCAAACATACTGCTGGACAGAAACTTATTAAGATGAGTATAACATTCTTTTTTTTTTTTTCCCTAGCAGCAGATAGTAATTTAAGAAATTATAAGATTTGTATGTTGCTAGGCCATTCAAAAAAATCTGCATCGTTTTACTGTAAGAGCTCTACATCGTAACAGTAACACATGCAGACTGAGCATTTCAACATCCCTGTCATAAGCTATACCATATTTACACACTGCAGTGTTAGGCAGAAATTGAAGCCAGAGCCATTCAGGGGAAATATACAGCCATGATCTGTTTCTCAATTTAAATTATATTTGCAATTATAAATTAGGTATTTCACTACACGCTAGTGGCATTCTACATATTAAAAAGATCAATTAATGCACTACATTCTTAGCCAAGCCTAAAATAAATGACTCCCCACATTCAAACTATAATTTGCTTCAGACAACATGGGCTTTAATTTGCAAACTCTTCAGTACGGATGTAGGCAGAACCCACCTCATGATTTGTGTAGAGCTCCATCCTGGGTAAACACACAGCCACACAGCACAATATGCAAATAAAAGGTATGAACCTCATTGCGTTATCCTTCCTAAAGATTTTTATAAGTCAGACTCATTACTGTCAAAGCAGTATTTAAATTATGCCAGGAAAAAAAAAAAAAAAGCTTTCATCTTTCCAACTTAAGTGGCCCTTTTAATGCCAAGTTAACATTATAATGGTTTATCTATGTTGGAGAAATAAATTCAGTTTGTTCTTTCAAGCACAAACAATTTTAAAGGAAAATTTTCACTGTGTATTCAAACATGTGATTTTATGTTTTCATATCTCTTACTTCTACATTAATTATTCAAAGCAAACCTCTCTCATGTCACTTACGGAAGTGCAGATGTAAATAACAAGAGCTGTGTGCGAACATAGAGAATTTTTACAACAAAGCAATATGGCAATTTCTTTAACATCTTAAGCACATAAAATACCAGATCACCTACTTCCTTTTTTTCCCAATTATAATAAGAAAAACAAATCTGAATTTGCTACTAAGTCTAACTTCATAAATGTTTTCTTCTCAGTATTTAACCTTTGGTGGTATAGTTTCCAGTTCAATCAATACAATAAAAAAGTGGGGGGGACAGAAGTAATGGAAGAACGTCAAACCAGGCTTGCTCTTGTATCTGGACCGTGATACCTACAAGAATGTTACTATTGATCTTCTGTTAAATTACAAAAGAACAGAAATTATTCACCAAAATTGAAAAAAAAAAAAAAAAAAGGAAATGGATGCTTTTTAAATCACTGAGTTTGGATTATAAGTCAGCCCCGTTTTGCTCGTAACACCCATAACACTGTTAGCAACCATTAGCAAAGTGCCAAAGACAGCAATGAGTTTAAAACAACTAGAGCCAGCTACCAAAATTGTTGCAGGAGAGACAAAGGGGATCAAGGTCAGCATTCTTCTAGCGCAACAGCTAATCCACTCATATGAACACGGTATTGGCACGGGTGGGCGTAATAAACTCGCAAGAAATATAAAACATACATGATCCCACCTGATTTTCTCTGTCATTTCGAGAGAACCATTTTGGTCTGGTCTCAAGCCATTACATATCTGAGCGAGGAAGGGGAGGGAGGAGTTCACAGAAGTTCAGGGTCAGACACTGTTCACGTATCCTGTCACCTTCTAACTCAAAGCTCAGAGCAGAAGAACTCTTATGCCACGCACTAAAACCTACATATTTTGGGTGTGCGTGTGGGGGGAGACCTGCAATAGGAGCGATGTGTCATACGTGCGGAGGCTGCGAGGAGAAGAGCTGTCAGGAGAACGCTGCCTCGCTTGAAGAGGAGGAGGCGGTGGGGAAAGGACGGTGACGAACGCAGGATCACCAAAAAATCCGGCAGCGCTCAGGGGCTGCCATCCCCGGCTCACCCCTCCGGCCCGGTTCTCCTCGCTGAGGGCTCAGCCTCTCGGAGCTGCCCCCTAGCCCCCGCGGAGCCGCTCCCAGCCGCCACCGGGCAGCGGAAATCCCCCGCAGCCCGGCCCGACCCTGCCCGGGGGCGCCGAGCGGCGCTCTCCGCGCCCGGGGCTCTCCGGGCAGCCCCCGGCCCTCTCGCGGGCGCTCTCCCACGACCACCGTCACTTCCCCC
>VZRH01007159.1:25719-47822 GCA_013397555.1 Urocynchramus pylzowi
CGGGGAGCGGGGGCTGCCGCAGCGCTTTTCTGGGCCGCCCTCCCCGCTGCGGGGGAGCCCGGCCGCGCCGAGCCGAGTGGGGCGCTGCTGCCGTTCGCCGATCCTCCGGCGGCCCTGCGCGGCCGCCTCCTCCCGCGGGAGGAAGTGGGTCTCATCGACAAGGGCTCCCGGGAAGCCGCCCCGGGGCCCTGCGTGCTACTGGCCGTCCCACAGGTCTCCCCGAGCCGTTTCGTGTAGGGCAGGGTAGAAAAGGGGCGTTTGCCCTCTTCATTTTTACCGGTTCCTTGGCAGCGTTCCCTCTTGGGTTTGCTGGGCGATTTAGCTCCTCTCTGAGGCATCCCCCTGCTCCCCCTTCCTACGGCTGGCACATTAATAACCGAAGTTAAGGGAAGCCGAATGTCTCTTTAGGTAAATTTTAAACTCATGTTTTCCGTATTTATTCTTGTGGTGTTTTCTTTCCTTTGTCTCCTGCATTCAACGGTGCCCGTACCATCCCCCTTGTCCTCCTTGTGATCGCTCTGACAGCGCCAACCGCGCTGCCTTCCTGCGCATAGAATCTTTTTCCCCTCAAAGTGATCCAGTCTGTGTTTCCTCACTTCTCAGCCCTTTCCGGCCCTAAATTTCTTAGGCTTTATGTGTTACTGAACGAGACCTAGAAGGTGAAGCCTAGCTAGGTGAGAGCCAGCTGTTCTGTACTATGTTTTTTCACATTTCTATCACACAAAGAACAAGATCTGTCAGGAAGGCCGAATCGGAGCTGAATTTAGTGATACGGTTTTGAACTTAAAGTAACAGGGCATAGGTACACTTGGGCCAGAATTTGGAAAATGGTGTGCTTTTTTTTTCCTTTTGGACATCTGCTGATCCTTGCTGCCTACCTGCTCTCTTGCTTTTGGCAGTTCAAATTTGGTGTCACGGGGCCTTTTCCATCTTCATGCAAACCAGGGTTATGGGTCTTAGCTTCCCCACACTCCTGTGGATGTTGAGTGAGGCCAAAACCGCTTTGTTCTGCAGGCAGGTCTGTACTATGCTGTGTCTAGGTGGAGACTAGAGTACATTTACATTTGCAGAAACAAGCCCCTGATCTTGAGGAACTCCCTGTGCAGCTTATTCGAGCCAGGCCTTCTCCACAGTAGGGCCAAGTAGGAGCTGCCTTCACAGGAGCAGTGCCAGCTGAAAATTCCCCTGCTTCCAGCTCTGTTGACCCTTCCAACAGCACAAGCAAACCAGAACACAGACAAGTATGTTTCCCAGTAAACAGAAGTCATTTGCTCTTGCCTAAAAAAGGAGTGCAAGCATGAAACCACTTGTTAAATACACAGAAATTCACTTTGCTCATGCTGATGTAAATTTCTAGTGAAATTTACTATAAAAAAGAAGTAAATATGACTCAGAAACAAACGTTCTGTTTATACAGACTAAACATGATTACCACGGTATTTTAGCATGTTTTCAAGATGTAGGATAGCTACCTTACATTTGCAAAACTTGTGGGATTTTTAATAACACAGAGAAAGCAGACACTCAAGCTTTGAACTTTCTGGTAATGCAAAGATACCCCTTACAGATCTCCTTCAAAGCTCAGGACCTACCAGTTCCTGCTAGACCTACCAGTTCTCCTGATCTTTGAATGCCAACTAGATGATGTATGTTTTGTTTTATCTTATTCAATTTGAAGGCTATTTTGGGTACGTAGTAACATTAGAAATGATAGTGTGCAAGTTTATTATGTGCATGATTTGTAAAACAAGTTTCTGAGACAGCACAGTAACGAGTGCAGCATGTCCATTTATTGCAGCACATCCAAGTAAATGCTGTTCCACCTATGAAGTACAGAGAGAATGTGGGTTGGAAGTTTATGAAGCCGTCTTTTTATATGTTAAAAATATCAGTAAAATATGTTCATTTTACTTGATTCATAAGTCTGCTGTTGATACTTCTGTTATTACAGGAAAAGCAATTATGGCAAATAAAGGAAGAAACTAAAAAAATGAGCAGTTAGGATGAGTCACCTAAGAAATAAGGGGTCAACACTGATTGCAGTGTAATTAGAGTATTTTAGGGTTTTCCACTTGTAATAGGGAGAATTATGAATTTTTAAGAGGGAAGAGTTTGTAACGGTAGAACACTTGATATCCATTTGGCCTTTGTATCTGCCACTACCTCATGACCTCAGATGAAGATTTTCACATCTGGACAAAAGACAGTGCAGAAGGAAGACAGAGTGACGGACTTAAGTTTGAAATGTAGGCACTGGTTTTGATTGATTTATCCCATGGGTCTAGTTTTATAACTATAGCTATTGATTTGTTTTATTATTTAGTGGATTATGTAGCAATCAATCATATTCCCATCTAGCTAACCATGATTATTAATATTTTAAACTAGTTTTAAGATGGATTGGCTGGTGAGTGCAATAGGTCTTCTCTCTAATCCAGCTAGAATGGAATACACCCAGGTTACATGGAATGAATTACTGCCACTGGACAATCTGATGAAATCTACATCAGCCATTAGAATCTAAATCCAGCAGTAGGAATACAGTGCTGTCAGGGGACTGAGATTTCCTGCTTGGAAAATGCACATTTTGGTTTTACCTCTACATTTTTTCAACAAAAATATGTAGCGATTCTGTGACAGTAAAAGTATGGGAGTTAAATCTGTGGCGTTCACATAACGGTAGATGGAAACCCTACAGAAACATGCATTTTTAACACAATGTATGTGGAAAGCAGTTACTTCCCTGCCAAGAGGCAAGCTCAAGATTCTGTGTCACTGCATCAGGAGTCAGCGACCTCGCAATCAGCCAGCAGTGTGGGAAAGCATTGTGCTAAACTACAAGGGATGTGTTCGTTTGCAGGGGAAGGACTGAAAGCCTTGGCAGGTTATTAAAAGAGGAAATGATTTCCAAATACAATATTCTGTTTTGAAGTGCAATTGTTTTTTTCTGTTGGATGCCAAAAATTTCTGAAGAATGCAATATCCTCTAACTAATTGTATCTGTGCTCTGAGAAAAGAAACAGGGCTATTGTTCTCCTCACAGCACGAGCTATTTATATGTTAGTCTGTGTAGCACTCCTTTCTGTAATGATTGTCTTCCACCTACGCAAAACTCCAATCCATTTAAAATAATCAAATTCAGATAGTTTCTTGCTTTCTTACATCAAGCTGATATTCATATAAAGCATTTTCCAGGTTACTTGGATTTAGTACTAGGCCTCTGGGCTAAATACAGTACAATTCTATTACCTCACTGGATGACCAAACCCCTTCCTTTCTAATGAATGGAAGCAGGAAGTAGTAACACGAAGGAGGTACCCCTTGAAAGAAGCAAAAAGGGGTATACTTCTGCTAAGAAGAGCTGAAGCCATTTCTACCATGATTTCTGTAACTGATAGCTGGTCATTGTTTTAATTGCACTTTGCTTTAACTGTGTATATTTCACATAGGCACATTGTGGAAAGTTACTATTTCTTCTTGTAAACCATGTTTTTGGCAATCAGGAAGGAGTTATCAAAGTGAAAATAGTGGGGTGTTCATTATCTACACTGGAGATTTTAATTTGCATAGCTATAAACAGGTGTTTGGAGACTGATTAACTGCTGCAGAAATTACTAGAACACTAAGCACATTACTTGTGCTTAGTTCCCATCTCTATATTATTATTTTTTAGCATGTAAATATTTGTAATATATGACATGACCTATACATATGACATATTGTCACTGTTTTCTTCCTTTATATTGGTAAACCTTTTAGTTCCTATATGTAACATCACAATATCCTGTCACAATGCTACTTAAATATTGTTTCCCATTTCCTCACACCTTGCATCGCTAAATTTTGAAGAATGTTTATCAGTCATGTAGATAATGATTTCAGTATCTTAACAAAATCAGAATTGATGCTTTTATTTATACCTGGCATTTGTGGTATTTGTACATACAAAGTATCTACCAGTTGTGTATATTTTTTTGATCTGGAGTACTGTTTAAGTGGAAAACCTAGTTTCATTGCTTGTTTTTTCTTGAATGTTTTCTTCTAGATGGAGATTCCTCCAGCTCATGTAAATTAAGTCTTTCCATTGACTTCAGCAAGAGTCAGCTTAGTCCTTGTAGAAGGAAGTTAATAGCATGGAGACAGACTCTTTTTGTACAGTTCTGCCTGGGTTTGCAAACAAACAGTAGGCACTCCTTTATTTCTCTACTACTGCTCTGAAAGACAGGACATCCTGCTTTTCAAAACAAAAGATATTAAGCTTACTTCAACTAGGTCAATTACCATACTCAGATAGAAAATGGTGAGGTATTTTCTGTAATTGTCTAAAAAGTAGGTTTGTGCCTTGGACAATACTTCACTATAAAACTCTAGCCTAGTGAAAGAAACATTTTTTTTTTTAAATATTTTGTTTACATTTTGTGTTGGAGACTAAAGGTGGTGAAAAGAATCTGAGCAAAACAGTGAAAATCTGCAGGTAATGAAAATTGGTCACTTGTATGTGCACACCTCTGCTGCTTGTCCCTTTCAGGTATCATTCAGGGGTACAATTCTCCCTTTATGAAACAGAAATCTGAAATGGCAGGGGAAGAGGCTCCTATTCTTATCTGTTTCTTTCATGCAGGTTCAGTGTCTCAGACAGAATAGCTTCTTCATGGCAAGAAAATTGTTTCATAGAAATCTGCAGTCATTATTCACTGAATTGATTAGAAATGCCATCAGTGAGTCTCAGAACCTTTGTATCATTGCCAATTCAAACTACTTAGTGGATTTGAAATTAAAGCACAAAATACACAGAGACTCCTGCAGTTACAAGACTATAGGTGTCAAACATCTTGGTTTTTCCTTATTGTAATGGTTGCTCTCTCCAGAGTGTTTCAGGCCTTAAATGAAATTGCTTTCAGTCTTGACAGCTGGTTACTTTCCTGTAATACTGTTACATAAAACTTAAGTTTGTTCTAGCAAAGATGGTTGCTGTTCCAGTGAAGATGAAACCAGATCATTCTCAAATTTCTCTTTTTAATGCTGGACAGGAAGGTGTAGAGAGGCATGGGAATACAAGTGGGAGCAGAACTAAAACAAGTGGGAGCAGAACTAAAGTCTGATGTAGAGAATATGAGGAGTATCAGGAAAGGCACATGAAAATGGAACCAGTGTGCATAGTGAAAGCTGGAAATAAAATGAGACACAGGAAATCTGGGGATAGAATGAAATGAGCTGAGGGAAACATAGGCTACCTCACCGAGAACTGAGTACTGCACACATTGTTTTCTGTATGCCACAGGTCAAGGCAATATGATATATTGTTCATGTGCAGACACTTTCTTATATACTCTAGAGATCCCTGTGCATGCTCAGATCAACTGCATTTTGGAGGTTTTGTGCACTGGCAGCTGGTTGACTGCTTTGAAATTTATAATGACAGCTTTTGAGATGTCAGTAGAAGATAGCCTTTGCAAAACAAGCACTAGATAACAAGATAGAGAAGGGGGACAGGAGGAGAGCTAGGATGGATGAAAGACAATGCAAGAGAGAAGATATGGAAAACAAATTCAGGAAATTAGGAAGTAAGTAGATGTAGGGCTTTATCTGTGAGTCTAGGCCAAAGGCTTTTACCATTTTGTAATCTTAACAACACTAACTATGCAGGGGAGATAGGTAGAAGATGTTATATTTTATCTACCTTTCTGCAGAAAGTTGTTACACCCTGAGGGAGAGGAGACAGAACCATACCTATTTCCCTGTATAGTGTGGCAAGTAGCTTTAACCACCAGTGAGGACATAGAGGCCGGTGAGTCAGATGCCTGTAGTTCCTTCTGACACACCTTCTAGGGAGGGTACCCTCTGGCACATGGGAGGGACAAAGTGCTGAGGTCTGTAATAAATTTTTTAATTGCAACAGCTAGATCAGTCAGGCTTTTCTTAACTAATTTCTGCTGTCCTATGAATTCTGCTTTAGGCAGCCATGTGTATATTTACATGTTGGTGCTAGATTTGGAAGACTTTATCCAAGTAAGAGATAAAGAAAGAGTGGCATAAAACCAGAAGAATATAGATGGCAGCTCCTATCTGCTCATTGAAAGAAATGCTTCCTCTTAGGTACCAGTACTTAGGTACTCTTAGGTACCAGTAAGGAATTTTACATAGCTACATGTGCATTTAAGGTTGAATAAGACAATTAATTAAACTGATATGTAACCTATAGAATTTTTCTGACACTGAAAATACCGAAGTGCATCTTCAAATGAGGTTAACAATTTCTACAGATATAAGGATAAAAAAAAGAAGAGGTCATTAATAAATTCAAATTGATTTAAGTGTGGAATTCCTCATTAATTTCTTTTTGTGTAGCTGCTTACTTTGCCAAATAGCTGATTGATCAACTAAACTGTTTTCTAAGTCAAGCACAGCATTTTTCAAGTTCTGTTTCAGCACAGTATAAAATAATTAGAGCTATAAACAAAAAAGAAGCAGGAATGCCACAGTCCCCCACATATCTATTAGTTGTCATCGGTAGAGTCTAGCTGTTACACAGAAGCATGTTAAAATTAAATGGTAAGCTTTATTTAACATACTTATTTGTTCTTTCCTTCTTTACTTTACTGTTCTTCATTTCAAAGCTCTTTTCTTCACTTCACAACATGGCGTATTCCTGGCCATGCAGATACTTATATTCCACAGTAAATTGCTGCACAACTATACTTACCTTTTAAAGACAAACAAAAATTCAGTTGGAGCTTCTGTAGCCAGTACATGCATGGCTTTAGAATTAGTTAAGTATTTTGCTGGACAGATAGTAAGTTGTATCAGTTTATAGACCATACAGAATTTAGGATAAATGTCTACTAGAAATTAAAAAAAAAAAACAAAAAACAAAAAACGGAGGTAACTATATTGGTTATATAGGTGTGATTTAATTGGTGTGATTTAATCTCATTAGCTTCATTCAATATTTTGTTTTGAAAAATTAATTTACCTTTTTTATAATTCATCACAATATTTATTTTGCCCACCAATAAGCTCTCCATAGAAACAGTTGTATCTTAGTAACATACCAAGAATAGAGTTCAGGGAATACACTGCGTCTGTACATACTGCCCTTAAAGTGCCATTTCTAGTTGTTATAAGGGAAGGTGAGAGTTTCCTTTCTGCAACTGTAGCAAGCACAGCACTGCAATACAACATCTCGGTGCTTCCTAGGTTGATCTTCTTACACATGAGATACAGGTAATTTCTGCCTCTTACTCCTTGCCCTTTATAGGAGTGTGTCAGCAAAGATGTCAGGCAGCTGTCCCTTACAGCTGGGGGTTTATTTTTTGGTTTTGTTTTAATTGGATGCTAGTTGATGAAGTTCATGAACACTTCTTGCTTTTGGCCCTTGTCAGCTAAATTCAAAACTGTTTTTACTACAGCCCCTGTTTGTTTGGGGTTTTTTTCTGTCCAGGTCCTTCTACAAAGAAAAATTTTGAAAATTGTTTTGCTGGTATCACCTTGTGTGGATCTGTAGCTGCTCTGTAGGGCACTACTTTTCTACACTCCAGATGACTCTAGCTTTGCCAGCTCTCTTCTCATTGTGTTGCCTCTCTCTGCTCTTCCATGCTTGCTGCAGGGTTCCTGTTTGTCCTCTGGCACCTTTGTTCTCTCTGTCCCTCACAAAGCTGAAGTGATCCAAGGGAACGGTTACGATGACATTTGAGCTTCTCTGCAGCAATGTGTTGATATTTACACTGAGCTGATTATTAGCAAGTGGAGCACATGACTACATTGTAAAATCTGCTTAGTTTAACCAGCGCTTCAGGGGAGAAGAAGCGGGAAGTAGAGTGATGCTGGGGCTGTGTGTCCCTCCTTACATGATTGGTGAGGGCTGTGCCATTAATTTGTCTGGGTGGTACGGGATGAAGAGTGCTTTTCAGCTGATTCTTGCACTGCTTTGTAGTTGTTATTTGCTGCATATTCCCTGCCTTGACTGATATTCTTCTCTGCTTCAAAATAAACCAGACCATTTAACACCAGGGTAGAGTGGAGGGTGTGCTAACCCCAGCCCTCCACAAGAAGCTTTTAAGATGTCAAACAACAGAACATCCCATCTCAGGTTTTGATTAAGGAAAAGAGTAGTTATCAGCTTTGGTCTCAGGCACAGACTAACTGAGGGAATGAAGGCAGAGGCAAGATATCTCTTGTCTCGGCACACAGTTATTAAAAGAACATGTCTGGAGGCAAAAAAGAGGCCCAGGAACCCAGAGAAACCAAACAGATTTAACAAGAATTTCTCTTACCCTCTGTGTGGGGAGGCAGAGGGAAAGCATCTTGCTGAAACATGGTTTTAGAAATTTTGTATTTGTGTGGTTAATCTAAATTTGCAGCAGTAGCAAGCGAACTATTTCAGAATACGAAATGGGGACACTGGGAGGGGTCTTTTTTTTTTTTGTTTCAGGGAAATGTTAGGGTACTGTGAACTGCCAGTTACTTTTTAGGAGGCTGAAGTGTAAAAAACAAGCAGCAGAGCTTTGGAAGTCATGGGGGCTTTGACACCCCTCTCTACCAACCTGTGTATGCCCACCTAACCCTAGAGATACTCTCTCCTCACTTCTCTTTGGCTATGGTATCTCCATGCTCATGTCTCAGACAGCTGTTGGTCCTCATTCTACAGCTTGCATCATTTCTGCAGCCACAGGTCACTTCCTGTAACTTCCATGTGGGTGGAAATGGGGCAGGCCAGGGACCTTTTCTGGCATGGGAATGGATGTGGGAAAAAGAATAACACAGAGCACGGATAGAAGAGCAAGAAGGCCTGCAGTGATATTGAAAGGTGGTCTATATGAAAGGAAGAGATTCAGCCTAAAGCAGCTGATCTCTCCTAGGCCCTAGCAGAACCTGCAGATTGCTCCCTCATCATCTTTCAAAGAAGGCTGTGTCCACATTGGCAATTAGTTTCAAAGCAACAGTGCGGTTTGGAGGAAAATCTTGTCATTGTCTCCCCTTACCATGAGGTGTTTCAGTTCTCAAAATAGTTTTGGTGCAAACAAACCAAATTCCTTCAGGAGGAAATGAAAACAGAAGCTCTGCTTCCAATCTGCTCCACATGCACCCTATTGCTAATGGGGACAAGAGGTTCCAAAATAGCGTGTAGCTGCATCATCACAAGGTCCTCTAGCACATACCTAACACTTCTTCTCAGAAAGCTTTGAAACACATGTATAGCGGAGGTGTTTGGCTCCAGTGACCAGGCTAAATATAATCTAGAATAAACCCCCAAAACACATATCATGGAAAAATGAGGTGCCTTAGTATCAACTATTTCATTCTACCAATCCAGTCCTTATGTGCTGAATTACTTTCTTCTGAAAATACTGCTTACTTTTTCCTGTACCTTGAGCTGGCTTTGGAAAATGCCAAATTTAACCTAAAATGTACCTAGAATGTTTCTTGTATCTGGCAATGGGGATACCTACACAACTTAATTATATATGTTAGCCCTTTAATCACTAAAGACAGCTCTCTTATCACTATTAAAGAGCTAATGTTGCTCATCTTAACTTGAATGAAAGACAAAGCAAAACCTGCCAGCAATCACAATAGTAGGTATACTGGTACTGTAGCCAAGGATACAGGGAGAGCTGTGGAATTGGACCCCAGGGTGGGTAAAGACACATAGGCTGAAAATTGCACTCAGTAAGATGCCTACTCATCAAACAAAAAAAGGCAGACATAACTGGGTGAATAATGGTGACAATGTCATTCTCTCCTGAATGGAAACTACTATGTGCCTGCTATGAGGGTAGAAGAAACCAGCGTTTAAGCCAGAATGATGAAAGATCTAACAGTCTATATTTACCAATATAATTACAAAATTATATAAAGTCTTAACTGTTGTATTGTCTTCTTTTTTTTTTCCTCCACATTTCCTATGATTTCCATTTATTTATGAGCTTCTTTATTTGCATAGCTCAGTGGCAGCACTGATGTAAGCGTCTGCAAGTACCCGGTGCTCTGTGCTGCTATTGTCACTTACAGTCAAGATTTAGTTACAGCTGCTCCCAGGAGCCATAATGTGCCCTCACCCCTCACACATCCTACTGTGAATTGAAAACATGTTCTAACAAAATGTTATGAAATGACATGCAAGATTATGGAGATATTTATTCATATGGAAAATTTTAGTGTTCTTTAAGAATCTGTAATTTGTACAGTTTAATCTTTTTTTTCTTGCCATGTCAGATAAACCTAGACATTCTGCTCTCAGATGATAGCACGTTTGGAGATATGAGAGAAACAGGGAGCTGCTGGAACATATTGCAGAAGCCTAAAGCACTTAGCAACAGAAAGTGTGGGCTGCAGCGACAGAAGCCGGAATGTGGAAACAAGTGACATTGAGGCGGCTGTTTGGGAAAGAAGAGCTTTCACTTTGTTTATAATTTCAGTAAATCTAAAGAACTTGGCAGTGTGGGAGGTCACTGCAGTCTCTGACTCTGCACATATCCTTTTCTGTGTGCCTGTTTTTCAAATGCCTATGATAATTATTACCAAGAGTGCTGGATGTTCTAATTTCCTTTTGTATTTCCTGTTCCTCAAAAACTAGAGAAGGAAAATTAGGCTATTTGTTATGCATCAGTTTATTCTGTTAAGACATACTCATGTGGCAGGCACTATGAATAGTTTTTTAAATGATAGTGAAAATGTCTTCTAGAGCAATACAATCATTTACCATGATGCTTTTTAGTGCTTTGCAATAGAACATCCTGACAGTGTGCACTAATGATAGTGTGGATGTCAAATAACTGCTAAAGAAAAGATGCCTGAGGTGCTGAGCAGGGTAAATTGAGTCGAGATAAAGTAAAAATTTTTCTGACATCACAGTGACTTTTACAAGGGCATTCAGAAATCACTGCATTTCTAAGTCCTGCAGGTCCTACTGAGGTAGAAATTATCTGGAGAACTTTACTCACCACTTATTTGGGATTGTTTTACCTAATGCATATGCATCTGTAAATGACAAAATCTCCTTTCCTCTGAAAAGTTATTTGGCACATTAAATGCAGGGGCTGCACAGCTCTAGGCTTGAAAAAAAAGGCCTTAGGCAACACAGGACACTTAAGGAACTTGGAAACCTTACCATAATTGTTACATTTTGTATTTAATGAAGGTTGAACTCGCCATTAGCTTGTATTTTCTTTTTCCTCTCTATAAATATCTCTTGTAGTTTGCATTATTCAGTAATATAATTGTATCTATTTTTGAGGTATTACCACTTGAAAATAACAGTCAAAGTAAATGATAGAGATGTACCAAATTATTATAATAGAGGTGCTACAGGAATTCATAGAACAGAAAAAAACACAAGGAGTAAATTTATATAATAATGATGCCTGAGGAACTATTAGTATTGAAGTCTAACAAATTTATCTACTCACTGAATACTACAGTGTTGAATAGTTTCAGGCTACTGTTGATATCCTTTAACTCTGCAGGTGACCTGTCATAGGGTAACTGGCCTTTTAAAGGGAATTGGATTCAGCCTAACTGCTGATATCAACTGTTTACTTCCAAAATGCTATAGCAATTTCAGTTATTAAAGTGCAGTAATCACATCACATTAGATGATAATTTTTTTTTTTAATAGAAAAGTAAAATAAAATAATAAAAAAAAAATTAACACAAACTGCAGTCACCAGGCCAAAGCTGTGTAAAAAATGTATTACTGAGAAAGTTAATAAAGTACAGAGACATCCCTGGGCTGTAAGAGAAGTGTAGTGTAGGTGTTATCAAATCATTCAGGCTCCAACAGAGTGAACCCGAAAAGTCATGCTATGACACTTACAAACAGCAACATCTTCAAGCGTTCCAAAACACACTGGGACCTCTTACAGCTCACGTATGGAGAGAAGATCATTTTGGTCTGAACCTCCCAAGGTCCCTTTGCTTAGGAACAACCCTGAAAATATGTTCCACCACTTGTAACCTCAGGGCAAAACACTTTTCCTTGAGGAAGGTTCCCACAGCTCCCTGTCTGCAAACTTCTCAGGGTCTAAGCGCCAGACTGTCTCTCCCCTTTTTAAATGTCTCGCTTCCATATTAATAGCTACAGAGTCCCAGGAAGGAAGTATCACCTGTAGAAGGAGTTTAAAGACCTGAAATTCCAGCACCATTGCTAAAATATATGCCTTGACCTACTCCCACTTAATGTTTTTCCTTTCTTCTTGCTTTCTTCTTCTATTGCTCTCAGCTGCTGCCTTTCTCTTATTATAAGCAGGACCATTATCTCTTTATCTTAGATCTCTGTTGTACCCAGCGTACATAATTGCCACCATCAACCCTTAATTCTCTGACTCAGAAAATATAAGTCAGAGGCTTGAGGGAGCTCCACCTGCACTACAGAGATCTGCCAGGGCCCTTCACCTTCCCATTCAGCACTCCCACTCTCTGCCTTCTATTTCAGTTACTGCTCCAAAGAACAGCTCAGATAATGGAAACTGTAGGAGCAGTAAGGTTAGCCACCACACTTGCCTCTGCTAGAAGTCTTAATTTTTATTTTTAAACAGTGCAAAAGTTTTTCCAAAGATAAGAAAAAAAAAATCCCCAAACCAATCAACCAACCCCCTTCCAGCTCCCCCTCCCTGCCAAAACACCAAAAAAACATCTTGAGAATTAAAGACTCTTTTCTCTAGAAAATGAGCCTGGAACTCCCCTTTTAATGTCTGACGGCAGCCAGCATCACTATCAGGCATGGAGCTGGAGCTACAAACTAGTCAGCGTTGCTGTTATCAAAGGTAAGTTTATCCAACTTTAGATCTGAGAAATAGAGGCTAGGGACTAAAGTTGCCACAGCTAACGTCATCCTTTTCTTTGCCCAAAAGCCCTGACCACAACAAACATATATGAAAGGGAAAGTATCTCTTTCAGGAAGGATTCTGAAGAAGGTATTATTTTTAATTTTTCATGTATTTTTATCTTCTGTCCAGCCTGTCACTATCCTGAGCAACCTCTGGAGATGTACTTGAGAGACCTACTTCCACCAGCGTTAAAGGCATGACTTTTTTTCCTCTTAAGGGAAGACTGGCCTCCTGAGGACTCTACTCTTAAGCATCACAGGCACTTAGGATGCTGCAGACCATTTTCCTTTCCTCTCATGTCCCTTCACTCCTTTGTTCTGTCTTTGCCTTCTTGTCCAGTGCTTTCTGTGAATATCTGTATTCACAGAAATGTATCTGAATGTCTGGGCTCCCTCCTCTTCTGCCCTGAAAAGAGAGTATCAGTCACATGCTCTTTTCCATCCTGTACAACTATAACAGAAGTTGTACTATCATCTACTATGCTTCCTTCTTCCTGTGTGCCAAATACCACATCTTACAGCCCTTGAGCTTTCCAAGGCAAATCACAGTTTCTGCATTCCATTAACAATAGTCTCTCCCCTCTTGTCATCTCCATGCCTGTACATTCCCAGATCCTTCACTCTGTGCACCTGTGGTACTGTGAATACTGGCCATTAAATGTGCACCCACAGAAATACACAGCGTGGTCCCAGATACACTGAGTCTGGAGACAGACTGTTCTGGTACAGCCTTCTGCTGTAGTTACATTGTTTTGGTATTTCCACACTGATCAGTGCTATGCCATGTGGCTAAGCCTGATTAGAACTGGCTCAGATTCTGCATCTGGTGTCAGGTCAGAACTGGCAACAGAGTCATCTGACCTCCCACTGAAATGGGAATTTGGCATTATGGCTCTGTTCAACTAATTTCCTTTTCTTCTTCTGCTTTCCTGAAAACACACCAGTTTTCACTGTCCCTGAATGATCAGACTCCTACAAACTGTAGATCATATAAATGCTGAAAAGGACTAGGTGGGTTTTGCTGGGACAGATGAACAAACAGGAGGAACACTATTAAAGTAGGATAAACATTACTCTCAGACATGTATCTTAGTATGTGTTTTAAGGAAATTATGATGGGTTTTCTGGGGAGACCATGCATATCTGCTGTATGGTAAGGGCAGGATCTCTATTCTCTCAGCCCCTGAAAATGACTGTAGTAAAACAGTGTGACCAGAGCCATCACACTGAGTCCTACAGTCAGTGACTGATCTGCTGCCTACCAGCCGAGCTGCACAGACACAGTGGTCTCTGTCTGAGGGACAGCATTTCCATGTAGATGGCCTATGGAGGGTAGCCTAGAAAACATGGAGGCTCCTAGGAAAGTACATGATCCATTAAGTTTATCAATTTAAGGAAATAAACCAAAGATATAAAGAAAAATATGTTGTTATTCTAGAGCTGGAGAACACTTTTTGTAACAGAGCTTAATGAAGTGGTTCTTTTTTCTTAACTAAAATCATGAGATGAACAAAATAGGGCATAGGCCCTATGTGTAAACTTTAACCTGGAAACTGATATGATACCATACACAATGCACTGGCATGTTTTGTCAGGTATTTGTAATCACTGCAGTTTTGTCCTCTATGTTAATGGTACTGAGGAGACACTAAAAATCTTCACCTCTTGAAGACAAACAGAAGATGCAGTTCTGCAACAGGTAAAAAATGTTTAACTTGTGGCTTAAAGTTTGTAAGCATTTCCCTTTCCTCTGTCTGCAAAGTGGAGATAGCAGTGGTGTCTTAGGCTGTCTTCAAGTACAGATATTTAAAAAAACAATTCTCCAGAAATGGCATAATTAGTTTTCATACTGCTTCAAAAGAATTTTTTTTTCCTAATTAGCAAAGTAGTCTATGGCTATATTAACAAGAAAAACAGTGTAATCAGAGCAGATCTGTACTGTGAAACAACTAGCCATGGGGACCAGATATTCACATAATGCACATTTTGGGGGTTTTACCTAGTCTGTTCCTGGAGACTGAATGTCTGGTATCAGATGGAGGATGTCAGATGTGCTTGTGGAGTGCACACTTCAGCTTAGGTTCATTCAGAGGGAGTCCAGCCCATGCACTCAAGATCATTCTGTAAGATACAACAATACTACAAAAGTATGCTCTTGATCACAACCAAACTACTAATGTAGATGCACCTCCAAATTATCATGGAATATTTTTATTCCTGTTTTAAAACTAGTGATTATGTTTCTGATGACAGAATTATATCTAAGTTATTTTTTGTGCTAACCTAGATGGATGTATAATGCTTTACTTCAGAGAAGTTCTGTCTACCTTCTTCAAGGAACCATTCTGTCAGCCTTATAATGGAATTATATAGGTACAGCATAACAAAATTTTCTTCTTTAAGGATAATTTATGAAGCAAGTCTATTGCTAACAATACAGAAGAAGGAATACAATCTACCCATTTACTTTGATTCTACAAAGGTAAATACCACAGTTTTGTCTCTAAATGTAATAAATATGCCAGAGTATATAAAGTGGATCCACTGAGTAAAAAACCAGCTATTTTAATGAATCCATATCTAACAGATGAAGAGCCATATGTCCACCTGAAAGCATTTTAGTAAAATTTTCAAAACTTGCTAACAAGGTTTCATCTACATTTGTGAGGCCAAGATCTAACCACTTTTTATTATTCCATCAATTAAACATGGTAAAGTGCTAATAGCAATTTCTGGTTTTCCTAAGGTGTCATCATGTAGAGAAAAAACAATTGTTCACTTTTGTTAATTTCAAATTCTGAGGGAGAAAAGGGTAAAGATTACAGTTTTACTTTTCTTTTCACATGTATGTAATATGCAAGACAATGACTTGTTCTTAATTTTCTAAAATTCAAAAGTATTAAGATAAAAGTTCACAATTACATAATTACATATATCATTATTAGAAATAATACATATAAAAAGATCAGAATGGTTTATATTATTATAAAATTAACTAGAAAATATAATTACATAGAATATTTTTTAAAGTATTGAAAAATATGAAAAATCCAAATAACTATGTGAAAACAAAGATTTTTGTTTTCTACTTCCTTTAAATAAGCAATGCTTAATAACAAAAAAAATAACTACTCTTCCACATTGTGTCATTTTCTACTGCTGACCTCCGGTCTGCTAAATCTCCTAGTCCAAGGTCAGGCTATTGTCCAAAACAATTTCTGTCAGCTGCTTGAAAAAACCTCAATCAGCAGATACTTTGACCTTGGAGTAAAATATTCTTGCAAGCAAGTGCGAAACTAGTAAGAATGGAAAATGGAAGCAATGGTGTCAAAAAGTTTCAAAATTCATACTGTAATGCAGTAAGAAAAGGCCTGAACAGAAATGCATTTATCTAAAAATATTGGAGGGCATCACCAGGTTATTTTAGGTGTCCTTTTGTTGCCAATAGTTTATTCCTAGAAGAGTCTATTTTGATCCTGTGAGTACTCCCAGACCAAATGCTCAACAGAGAAAGAGTCATGATAAAGATGCATTTGGCTACTCAGGAGTTATATATACAAACAATAGTGTAATTTCCCCAGGATCATTTCTATCTACAGCATTTGCAGCAGCTCAGAATTATAAACAGCAAATGTGCATCAGGAGAATATGAATAAAAATGCACTGTCATACTTGGCTTCAGGAGAATTTGGGAAGATCTTCAGAACTAATTTATTTCTTGGAATAGGATATACTTTCTCTCATTTAATGTTTGGTTTGAGGATATTTATGAAATTAAGAAAATGTATTTTAAACAAAACATGCCACCATTTTTTTTCCAAAATCAAATCCAACTACTAGATGCCTACCTAGCAATCATCTTAAGCTGAATGTAGCTAAAATATAAATAATTTGCACACTCCATCTCTGCTACTTCAGATTTCATGGCAAAAAACTACCTTGGCCATCTCTGCTCAATAAATTGGATGCTGTCTTTAGCTAAGGACTCTCTCTAGCTTTTTTATACATTCATGTAAGTGTTCCATGTTTTTAGAGTGTTTCTAAGATGCAGCTTCCATGCACATCACTAAAAATCTTGTGCATACTTTCACTTTTTCATGATTGGAAGGGATTTGCAGGGCTTTTTTGCAAGATATCTTTACAACTGCTCTAAACTAGCCTTAGGTGTAGCTTCTTCTTCAGAAGAATCCCTACGGCTTCCTGAGATTTGAGACAAGATCTTTAAGTGAGACATGAACTTTCCTCCATAGTCTGTCTAGTGAACTGAAAATAGTACATTCTCAAATGAAATATTTGCAGGTTCCTAGAAGCCTTTGCAAAATAATCTCATAATCAGCTGATGTCTACTTGAGTAGAATTTACTTGTAAGCTGGAATGAAGTATATCTTATCAAAATTAAGAGAATAACATGAACTGTAGGCAAACTCACTCCTTGATGCAATATTTCCATTTTTGGAAAGTCACTCACAGACTTTTGTATTTCCACCTGCTACCTTTGGCACTTAAGTCCATAATGAAGATCTCAGACCTCTTACAAACTCAAGCAGCTATATAAAACCCCTACTGTATCTCCCTCCCTGAAGACTGCTTAACCCACTCAATGCATAACGATACAACTTGAGTGGGTGAGTCAAATCTCACAGATTGTTCACACAAATATTACACACTCCTACACTTTCTTTGCAGTGGGGGGAAAAAAATCAGCTGAACAAGATCACTTCTCCCAGATTTCTCCCATTTTCTGCAAGTCAACTGAGATTAATTTATATGCCTAAGAAAATTTTCCTAATGATAAAAGGAAACTTAGAAAAAACCTTTTTGTGAGCATTCACACTCAGATTTTAAAAGAAAAAAACCCACTTTAATATATTATAACCTTGAAAGCTCTCAAGTCATATTTAAAGTTTGGCACTGAAGCCTTTCATATAATACAATGAAAACAGAGACAACTGTCACCCCAAGCTTGAACACATCTCTGTAAGAACCTGGCACTGGCATAGTTCTCAGTCACTGCAGTTCTTTCTTGTGTTGATCACTCTTTTCCCTTCCTCGTACAACACTGACGAACTAGATCAGAAAGGAAGCCAAGAACCGTTTTCAAGTAAAAACTCAGCATTTTCCTTTTCTTAGCATTCACTTGCATTAGAACTGTCCCAGATCTGCTTTCACTAGATATTAAAAGACCATCAGTTGCTTGTCAAAAGATGCCTCAACTATTGTTAATCTATGTCCCAGAGTTCAGAGACCGTGCCTTTGTCTGACACATTTTGTATAATGCTCACTGACAGGAAGAGCACCGAAATATTTTAAAAATACGTGTCACTGTCTCAATAAAGGACTTGAACTGCTGCTTTGTTTGAAAAGCTGTATGGTGTCCTAAACAAGCCATTCCCACCATCTTTTCACATTTCCCTACCTTTGCAATCAGGCATGTAGCTTCCTAGTTCAGGCCATGTTTCTTCATGGTACAGCAAAAAAATACAAATGCTGTCAAAACAGTGTATCTCTCAGCTCCTTGATAACTTTCCTACAGGAAGGTAGTAAGTAGCCCTTAGATAAGGGTGGGAATTCACAAATTTTGATTGAATGTAAACGCAGATTTAAGTAAGGCATCTGAGTCTAAAGACACTTTTAGTAAGCCACAAGGAGGTTTACCAAAAACAAGGAGGTGGGAATGAAATGCTGACTATAATCTCTAATAGCTACCTATAAAGGTCCAGGATTCCCATGTGTCTCATTAGCTACACGTATAGACAAGTGCCACAGGAGGTGATAGCAAAAAGGTTGCAGGTCTGCTGCACCGCTCTGCTTCCTGTACAGTTAGTTATTTGGAAGGTGCATTAATTCCAGCATGTGTTTTGCCTCTTGTAAGCTCAGCACAAGTTCTTATTTTTCCCTCTGCCATCGGTCAACTTCTTTGTGTCTATAAAGTGCAGTGCTCCTGGCATTCAGCAGCTTAGTTCACTTCTTCCAGCTGCATGATGGCTTTTTATGGAGCTTTATCAGGTAACTTAGAGCCATTACTTTGATTCCCTTATAGCATGTGAATAGCAAATGCTGTACTGTCATATAAGACGTTGTGTTTCCTTGACCTTGTTTTGCTTGACTAAGTCACTAAGTGAATTTCTCCACAGGAATCACTACACACCTGCTATTGCTTTTTTTTCTCTAGATTTTCTTCTATTTTTTGAATCCAACAATTCACTCCTACTCAAAGGGGAATACCCTACCCAAAGTGGATTCCCACTGGCTCTTAGGACCAGGCAGGCATACTTCAAGTACAGTAAATGCAGATCCCAGTTCTGAATATGTAGTACATAAGTGTGTTAAACATTATTTTAAATTCTCGTGTCTTCATTAGCCTATCAGCCTGAGATACTAAGTGATGCCACAGAATCATTTCAGCTCAGACTATTTTTCCTGAAAGCATCAAGGAAAAGATGACATAAATGTAGCTCTTTCAAACCTCTGGGGACTGTCAAGGTTACCCTGCAAAGTTTGGTAATACAGCATGCATGACTGCCTTTTGTCTATGAATATCAAAGAGCAAAGTCTATAGGCACCATAATTCAGGTGTGTATTTGCTACAAGCATCCTAGAAAGGGATCTGAACATGTATCTCAGAATTATCCATAGGAAACAAACTTTGATTGATGTACTAGATGGGGCTCAGCAGACATTACCTCAGCCCCTGTACCCAGATATCACTGAACACTCTTCCTGCCCAACTCTGCTGTGATCATGCAGTGTTTCCCCCCTTTGTTTACTCTTAGTAACCACTGCTGTTCACACAAGTGGAACAGACACACGAGAAGTAAGCAGGCAGCTTGATGAGTTAAGGGCAAGGTTTTCCTCCTCTACAGCTCAAGCATACTCTTGGCCCCATAGCCATGAGAGCAGACACTTCCTATATGGGTTTTTTCTAAGTTAACTCTTTGTGGGTGCTTCTATTTCTGAGGCAGCTTCCTTCTATCTGACCTGGTTGTATTAAAGCACAGGTTGCTATACCGTCTCTATTTGGGTCAAGGGATTTACCTAAGTTCCATTTCTTGGGATCTTGTCCATGCCAATGCTCCATAATCTATCCTACTTTCTCCCTAATGTTACTATAGTTCAAATTAATATCTAAATGTTCACCTACCAATGATGAATAAATCATTAGCCTCCCAATCAACAGATCATATATTTTTAGGGTGTAGGGCCCCTAATGTAATGTAATTCAAAAAATTGCTATAAACTTTCCAAGTTATACAGGTATGCTCTATCTTTTGAGGAAATTATCCTATCATGGTTAAAACTTCAGTGGCCATCACTCTTACTGTTTTGTATACACCAAGCTTTTCTCTGTAAAGGTTATACGAGCTGAATGCTTTTGAAGAATCTACACTCCCTCTGAAGTTAAAAAGTTCTAATAATTTATCTATAAGCCTTTTTGACTTTTGGACCCAATGAAGTGTCCAACACACTAAATGTTAGATGGAGACTATCTGAAGTTTAAACTCCAGTCTTCCCCAGAACAGTATAATAGGAATCAATACTGTAAGCATCCAAAATTGAAATAACATACACACCATAGTTTTTGTGGTAGTGTAGTTCCTTGCTATGGCCCACCCTGGGTGCTGAGAGGGTCAGAACTGCCCTCCATACATTAAACCTCCACCTAGCAGGGAATGCATACTTTGATCCTGTCGAACTCTGACCCAGGAATTTTAGACTAAACAACCTTCATGAGCTGGCTGACCAACTACGCCCAGTGGTTAACCTCCCAGTGGTTAAAGCTTTATCTTTACATAGTTCTGCAATCTTGCCCTCTGGGGAATGGCTATCCTCCCTTTCCCTTATTGTTTTCCTTGACTCAGTTTGTTTCTACGGCTGAAAAGCTAATCCAGATTGCAAATGTTATATTCATTCCACCATCTGCTACCCAAATATTAGAGATATGTAAAGTTTTACTCAGCAGTCTCGTTTCCAGTCTCTCAGGTTCCCCTTGAAGCTTCTAGGCACTGCTGGTTTGAGAACAGCACTCTCTGCATTCCATGAATGTGAATATCAGCCCTGTGGGATGCAGCACCATCTAGTGAGGCAAACTAGCTCAGAACAGGACTTGAAGCGGATGCCACCAGCACTACTTACAGTGGCACAGGCCACTTTTCCCCAGAGGCCAGTGTTTTATTAGTCATCTGGTATCCATTACAGGGAGCTCTTTGGTTAGCATGGCAAAGCACAGGCAAAATCGTTAAATGTTGCTGTTGCTGCTCTCCAAGCCAAGTTCTCGTATTTCATTTGTTCTCTGAAAAATTTGTCTCTGAACACAGTGATTTCTAAATCCCTGCATTAAAATCTTTTTGCCATGTCTTTTTATTGCAGACTTAATTTTCTACCTCCTTCACAAATATCTGAGGAACCCACTCCCTCTTGTGCTTTGTTTAAATTTGCTCCCACCTAAATGCATAGCCATTGTCACTAGATCTTCCCATAATCTCACAATACCTGTTGGATAATGGATCCACACAACTCCCAGCAGGTAACAATACTAAATCAATGTGTAAAATGAGTCAGACACGTTAGTCATAAATTAATCATATTTTTTCAGCTTCCCAATTTTCCAAGGATGAATAGTATTTAGATGATTCCCATGTCATTTCTTTGACCTTGCTAATGCAGTATTTTTTGATTCCAGTAATTCAGCATGCTGATGCTGTGTGTCTCCAGCGGTTGGAAGGATAGTTATTTTGCTGTCATCCATGAATTACTTGGATGCACTTTTCAAGTGTTTCTTCGCTTTACCCATCTCTATTGATCCTCTTCCTTGATTCACTGCTGAGAAATTGCCTCCAAAGGCCCTGGTTGCCAGGACACTCTGCTCACTTACCTTATTTCTCTCACTTTCATGTTTTCAGTTCAGCTGTCCCTTACGCTCATCGTGATGACAAACATGACAACAGAGTCAGTTTCCTTCACATCCCTCCCAAACCTCTTTACCACAGTGTTTGTAAAGAACTTCAAAACACATAGGTTGCTTTAGGCACCTCCTATAACATAAATACGGGCTGGCAGTTTCCTAGTTTGCCACCTTTTTTGTTTGTTTGTTTGTTTTAATAGACAAGGCCATTTAGAGGATAAGCACACTTTCTTCTTTTATGCGTACCCGTGCGGCAGGTACACAGCCATAGGTGCTAGGCGCCATCCCTGGTGAAACAGGCCGTGGAAAAGCCGCCCCCTGCGGTACCTCCCGCCTTGTCAGGGCGGCCCGCGGGGCCGCTGCCCGCCGCCGTTG
>VZRH01007159.1:48256-67305 GCA_013397555.1 Urocynchramus pylzowi
TTTTTTAAAAAAAACCCCCCAAAAAATTTAAAATTTTTTTTTTTTTTTTTTTTTTTTTTTTTTTTTTTTTTTTTTTTTTTCTTTTTTTTTTCCAGCTTCCTACAAGTCAGTGCTTTAGGGAAAAAGCACAAGGGACTGTGGAAGTTGGCAGCACCACTGTTGGTACTGTCAGAGCTGCCTGAGCTTCCTGGTGGGAAAATCCCTTGACAGTGCTGCAGGGACTGGCAGCCCACCAGCGTGTGCGGCTGCTTGCGAGGGTGAACTCTTGTGAGCACGTACGTGCCTTCAAAAGTAGGGCTACACGAGGATAACAGCACCCAGCTCTTTTTGTGCATATGTCTCTGTCTACGTTGGTATATTTTTATACACATAGATGCAGGCAGAGCATATGGCAAGTATAATAGTGCATATTTGTTTGCTCGCATACATGCATATCTGTGGGTATGCATAAGTCGAGATTTTGTAATGCAGTTAATATAGAGCAGCTGGAATCGGTGTATGATTCATAGTGCATGCATATGTCTTTTACAGACTGTGCATTTCTCATGTAGCTCTCCCTGCTGCATTTGGGCACATTGTGATATAAGAGCTCAACTACTTATTTTAAGGCAAATAGTTGATTTTCTGTTGTTGTTATCTGAATATTACTCTTTTCTAAGATTACAGGTCTTTAACATAAACCACATGAGTTTCCCAGGGTATCAAAAATTCCTTCAAAAACAGCATAGGAGTTAGGTTACAGGGTGGTTACCTTCTCACTTATGTGCAGCTTCTACCCTTGCATATTTCACTCAGTAGTTTTCTAGAAATAGTCCACAAATTACCCTACTCTGAAGTAGGTATACATTTTCAGAAGGTAAAGATTTTCAGATTCTGCAGCCTGGCCTTTTTCTGAGCTGGAGATCTTTCCTATTCGAAGCTATCTAACTTCCTAATTTGTTTATGGGGCATGTTCATCACTGGGTCTAGGCCTAGGTGGATCATGCAGGTAGCAGTCTCCAGGTTTTTGTCTTTAGTGTTTTGAATCTTGGTATGTTGGCTTTTTATATTGTTTTAGCAGCTGATTTCAGTGGTTTACTATTTTAAAGTCTTTTTGTAGTTTCAGACCTTTTTATTTCAGCTTTAGCTGATAGATATTATTATATTGAAAGCTATTCTCTCCAGGTCCACTTAGAAGAAGTAACACTGCTTGGCTGCTTCAGACACTACCAAAATTGCCAACAGTGGTTCTTCTGTGTGTTCTTCGTATCTTCTGGTTGGGAGGTGGCCATGCTGAATCTAAGCTGTTTGCAATATAGTGCTAAGTTACCAGTTTTTGTGAACAGTGTCTCCAAGCCTTTTTTTGCTTTACCTCTCAAACCTAAGTAAGTTCTGTCTTATTCAAACTGGTATTTTGTGAATGTGACCCATGACCATGCATACCTTGGCAAGAGAGCATTTTCACATCTGAAGAAATCTGCAGTGTTCATCATGGAAATGAGAACTGAATCTGTACAGGCCTTGATCTCAGAAGTATCTGGTGGTAATGATCCCTACCAAAATTCCAGGGCATTGAGTAACATGAAGCTCCCAGTAGCTGAGCATCCTCAGGCGTTCTTCATTTGTATAGGGACAGTACAGAGGTCGAAGACTGGAATTCTGATTATTAGCATATATTCAGGCAGTCAGCAAAGTCAAGACTATTTATTTGTGATTGTGAAATTTCAGGGTTTTTTCTCCCTGCTGCTTCATTGTTTGATAACTCAAAATTGGAGCATGTGCTGCTTGCAGAACCAGCTGTAGTCTGGCTGGTCTTAAGAATTTCTGAAGGTAATGACTAATACAGATGCTTTCCTAAATGCTCTAAAGACTTCTTGCTATACCATTTTTCAAGCTATCTTTTGTGGCATGAATTGAGATAAAAGTGTTTCTGTTCTTCAAACAACAAGAAAACCAGCTTCCACGTGGACAAGTATGTTCAATTTAGAAAAATAAAAGTATCAGCTTCATTCCTCCAACTCTTCCAAACTTTGGTGTTTAAAGGTACAGAAAGGCCATAATTTAGCCATTTAAATGTTCTAATGTAGGAAACAAAAATTACTGAGGCCCTGGTATCACAAATCTTTTCAGTCAGCAATAGCGATCAAAAGTAATTTTTCCTCAGCTAAACTAGAAGTTGTTTTGCCCCATTTCTCTTGGGAGCAGTGCCATTAAAGCTTTACCTTGAACTATTGATTTTATCTCATGTTGTGTGGCTTAGCCACCCTTATTTAATAAGATGGCTTTTGATCAGTATCAGAGATTTCTTTATACTTTTAGTAAAGATTTTGGCCACGTGGGCCTTATCCTGTGCACACTATTATGGGTTGACCTTAGGGAAATTTTTTCTATTATGGATGGAAATAAAGAAATTTCACCTCTGAGCTCCATCAGTCCACTAGGTTTTTTTTTTTAAGAATTCACTTACTTAACTCTGGTGTCCTACAGGCTGTTTAAAGGAAAGGCTGAGGAGCTGTTTAGGAAGTGTCTCACTCTCCTCTTTTGTCTGTGTCAAAGAAACATTCCTGTGTCATGAACTCACTTAGTTAGTCATGGCATTGTAGCAGAATCAGTTTACCTTAACCTTCCCACTGAAGCTGAAAGTCTGGTCAGGTTCATCAGTACTTTGCTAAACTAGTTTTTTACAGATTTGTTTTTTGAGAATCTCATGTGTTAGCATGAACATTCATAACAAAAAATGAAGATGACCATTGCTGAGGACTTCGAGCTGATGAGTCTTAAAGAAATGCACTAGTCTTAGCTTTTAAGAGCTTCATCCAGGGTCATTCTTGATATCTCTTTTCCCTCTTTTTCCGCTCTTTCCCCTTTCCCTCTAATATGCATCAAATCTCTCAGTCTCTGAAAGCCTTTTCCTAAGTTCTTCCTTTAATAGTCCAAGGGAACTTTGCTCAGCTGCCTGACAGAGTCCTTTGCTTTGGAGCCTCTTTGCAGATACTAACTGGTATGGAATATTTTTCTCAGTGTAAGAGCTCAGTACCCACCCAGGTTGTTAATTGTTAAGGATGGACCAGGAAAGACTCATTCACATCCATTTGGAAAGTGCCCTTCATTTCACTGGGCTATGGTTTCCTTAAAACATTTCTCCTTAAAAATGCCTTAGAACATTTTATTCTGATTGTTGCTTTTGGCCTAGTTTGTGCTGTTACTGAATTTTTCCTTTAGGTTGCAACTCTAGGATGTCCTACTTATTTCCTTGCTGCTTACTTTCAAGAACTGAGAATTGTGCTGAGATGATACTTTTAGAAAAAAAAAAAGGATTATGATTGTTGCATTTCTTTATTGTAAAGATAATTTTGACAGATTTCTAATAAAGCCATCTGTTTCACCTTGAAATGTGAAGGTGGCTCACAGCTATCTGTGTGGAAAAAAATGTTATTTGCTGTGTTTTTTTTTTAAATTGGGAGTGTTCTTAATAAGCTGAAATGAAGAGTTATATGAGAGACTGTTAGAATGCATTCCAAGTTCTTGAATGTCAGAGAATAGTTTAAGAAAGTGTCTTGCATTCTAATCTACCATCCCAGTTTTAAGAGAAGTTCAAAAGTTCCAGCCACACACCAATAAACATATGATCTATGCATGACAATTCAGCTAGAAGGATATTTTTCAGATGTTAATTTCTTTAAATGTTAATTTATATTTCTTCAGTTGTTTTCTTTCCTCATAAATTGCTACCTATAAATAATTTGGCTGTAGCAGTATTACAAGGCAGTCTGCTGACGTTTCTGTACAAGTGATTTGTTAAGAGAATAAATGTGAGAGATGCCTGGCATTGTAAACACTGTCAATACTGGTGATGGTTTATTAACGTGATTCTTTTATGAAAAAGTCCCAGTGCTTATTGGCAATCCTTCTGATCAGTTATTGTTTTCCAGCTAGAATGTAGCTTTCTTAAAGAAGTGTAGTGTGGGGAAGTTGCACACATGAGGGCCATCAAACCATGGTTGGTACTGGCACGATGTAGTCAGTGTCTCTGTAGCAGAGGGAAACCACTTAGAATCAGTTACCATTTCTGGGAGGCTTTCTGGTTCAGCAAAATGGGCAATTTGTTACACAAAGGCATTCTTGATGACAACTGTGGCTAGAATAATAGACAGAGGCAACAGAAGAGCATCACAATTATTGCCATAAAATCCTCTCTCTGTTTTAGCAAGTGTGTCACTTGGTTCTCTCTGAAACCTACCCCTTACAATTTAAAATTCCTGAACATTTCTTCTTTCATAACTCATGGTGTAGCTCTGTATACCATGATCTCTATATGCCATAGCTCTATATACTCTATAGCTTTATGGTTTATTCCATGGCAACCAATTCGCAAGGTTGCAGCTACCTGACAATACATTGTTATTTTGGGATTTTTTTCTTGCTCATAACATTTGTAGTTTCCAGTCCAATAATTGCTGTGAACTGTAATTCATTGAGTCTAAGATATCAAATTGTTTCTTCCAACAGAACTACTCAAATACTAGCTGAAAGGTGGGACAGATTTTCTGCTTGTGACTGTGCTTGAACAACACAAGGGGATTATTACTAGGACATTTTAATAAGAATTTACATGGGAGAAAATTCATCCTATTTAAAATGCATGATAAAAACTGGTGACAGAAATGAAACCCAGAAATGTCCTTGTCTGCCTGTTAAATCTGGTTTTAATGATCAGTTGTTTTGAAATACGTAGAAGTTCAAATAGATTTGGAAGAAAGGAGTTTTCAAAATTTGAAGCTTTCCTGATTTGTTTACTTGTTATGACAGGTTTACTGCCAGTTTAATCTGAAATCTTTTCTCCTATATTTATTTCTTTTTTTTAGAGCAAATACTTTGTTTAACATTTGGATCAAATATAAGCCACGACTACCAGAGTGGTATTACAATGAAAGACTTGTGAAAGTTGGTGATACCCTTGCTCAGATCAAAGTAAGTAATTTGAAATCAGCAAAGGTTCAATCATAGCCTTTGTTTTCATTATGTTTCTACGCTACTTTAATTTTTAATCATATTTTACTGAAAGCTATTTAGAAAGTAGCAAAAACTTTTACAAAGTAATTCCAGTGACAGTTGGTTGTTTGTATTTCTTGCTTTTTTATTGTAAAATTGCCCTGCTTTTTAAATATATTTTCTATATCTGTATTTTCTATGCACCCATTGCCTTTTCAAACACCCCAAAATCTTTCTTTTTTTTTTTTGTTGAATGTTTCAGCATGGTAGCATACAATATCTGACTGTGCCTTTAATGCTGTTGACGTACAAGTTGACAATGATAGAGCAGTTCCACTGACTCAACTCAATGCTCAGTTAACCAAACCTGAATAAAAAGAATTGTCAGGAGAGGAACAGAGAACAAGAACCAGAGTGCAATTAAACATCATACAGCTATATGCATCAGTGATGCTCCTGCATCTTGAATTACGTGTGTATTGTCTCCTCAAAAAGGGTGGATCACAACTAAAGGGATTCAGGAGCTAGGTTGTTGAAGACAGAGTATTTGAGAGATGCTTCGCTATATTATAACTTGATTTTTTATGCTTTTACTTAGTCATATATTACTGACTACTGTTGGAGATGGAATGCCAGGCTGGTAGCTGTTGATCTGACTCAATAAGGCAAATATATTTTTATATACTATTTGTCCTTTGTGTTTCCTCTGAAAAAAATCCAAGGGTGAGCCATTTACAAGCTCAATGATAGTTGTGTCAGAAGGTCATGTCATAAAATCTGGGGCTTTCAAGGGTAGTTACTAAACGACACTCAGAAGCAGCTCAGAGATGTATAATTAGAAAGCCAGGTCTGTATCTTCTACTTAATTTTTTAACATAATGGGAATAAAAGAAAATAAATAAAAAGAAGAGGGCATAACTGAAAATGTATCAAGGTGGTTTGAGGGCCCATCTTTTTGAGACTCATATCCAGTGAAACTGTTCTTTCACCCTTATGTCCTTTGCTTACAGAATGCAGCAAGGAGAGATGCTCTTTGTGCTGTTAATGGAGAGTGTTTCTTTGTGGCTGCCTGGTGAGCTTTTCCCCAGGCCATGGCAAAGGCAAGAGTATCATGCAGATGTTATGAAGTCTTCTGTATCCTTCATTGCATGTGCCCTGAAGAATTGCACAAAAGTGGCTGCTTCTGAATAAGGAACAGCCAGCTGAAGCTGAGTTTCAGCAGCACTCAGCACGCACTGGGAGGCAGAAGAAGGGGTATAGAAGAGTCCATAACTGTGGAGCCATTACAGTTGAAGGTGCAGGGTCATGGCGTAGGTTTAGACATACAGAAATTCTTGAGGAAGCTTGAACAGCACCAATTGCTAATAGCATTGCCTAGACAATTCTGTTCATGTTTTCTTCATGTTTGTATATTCCTGAGGTTTTCATAGCTTCTGGACCCTAGGAATTGCTTGAAACATTACATGAAGCTTTTAATGCTTGGGAAATGCTGCTCTCACAGAGTACTCAGTAAGGTTATTTCAAAAGTATCAAAAGCTTCTCTCTGTACTCTGCATTGCTTTCCCAAAGCAGCACTCCAATATAGTTTGGTCCTTGTGTTCAAGGGGCTTAATGACCTGACCCTAGATTGCCTGAAAATTATCCATGTTTCTGTGTAAAGACTTCTGCTTGCAACTTCAATCTTCTAGTGTAATGTGTTTTTCTACAGTGAAGTTATCAGTGTTGTTGAAGAAGTTGTTTTGCTGGCCAGCCTAATACTTTCAACATTTTTTTGGAACTCACACTTTTAAGTGCATTTCTTTAACTTAATTTTAGAATGAAAACCTAGTTTTCATTCAATTTTTTTTTTCCCTGAAAAGAAATAAATAAAAACAACAGGTGAGGGATGTTGCAAATTTCAAATGCATTACGGGAAGGATGAATGTGGTGTAAAACCAAGGTCTATGATAGGTGGGGTAAAGCCTATTCCATAAGTACCCCTCTTGACTCCTAGTTAAAAACAGGTGTTGAATATTTTAAATTTTAACCTGCACATTATATAATACTTAATGACATGTAGTCCTTAAAAAATAATTATTGCATATGAATAGTCAGTGGGTAGGCACCCACTTAACTTTCTGTCCTCCTGCTGTATTTTTCTAATGCCTTTAGATTCCCTCCTATAATACATCTGCCATGTGTTTTTAAGGACACACCTAAATTCATGAAGTCATATATCTGGAAATTACTTAGTCTATTAGTCATCATATGATCAGCACTGACTCGTTTTTGCCCTGCCTCCCACTCTGCCTGTATCTTCCTGTTATCTTTGGTCGTACACACGTATTTTAAACTGTTTAGGAGAGAATTTACTTTTTTGTTATGTGTCAATAACTATATTAATGGTATTCTGATCCATGGCTTTGGATTCTTGGAAAGTGTTATCACAGCCTGAATGTATGTATTAGATTACACAAGTGATTGACTGTCCATAGCTGTCCCTGCAAAGTCAAAGTTTCTATGAATGGCTGCTGCTTTCACACAGCAAATAGGACAATAGGGCCATGTGAGTTAGACTTCTCAGATGATTAAAAATTTAAGGTGTTACTGTGGTGGAAGGAATTTATATTGGAAAAAAGAAGGGAATGCAGGGAAATAAGAATTTTGTGTGATTAAATATTAAAGGATCATTTTTACCAGCAGTTAGTTACTTTTTCCTCAATAATTTATTTAGTGTGAGTGCTAGACTTAGTGAAATTGGTAGAGAAACCTAAATGTAATCTTGCTGAAGGAAGTGGTGGTGATGATTCAGTGAATGTCACTTCCAGATCTGAGTCAGTGCTGAACCATAGAGTCAGCATGTTTTTAGAGTGGTTCGACATGCTGCTGGGGAGCTCTATTTGGAATGAGACATAAAGCTCAACATCCTCTTTGCTAACAGTTCTTAAAGACCCAGTGGCAATTTCTAGTCTATTAATGCTGATTTCTTGGCCATATGTAAATTCCAGTTTCCACTTGTTTCAATCTTTTTCAATTCATCTTACTCTTTCTATCTGTTTTATTAAGAAAAAAAAAAAAGCTTTGACAACATGGAAACAAGGAAGACAGAAGTGATTATATATTGCTTATGAAGTTCTACACGATGTACTTTTTTTCTGAAATGTAATATCATTGTCATTACTGTTGTAAAACTGTGGAGTATTCCAGCAACTCTTTTAAGCTTATTACATTAGCCCAGGACTCTGCTTTGTAATTGTTCTCTGATATATTGTATTTATGATTAGAATAAACAAAACTCACCAAAACTCATGAAGCACAAGCCATTCTTTTAAGTATTTCCACCTTTCATATGTTAGGTGTTCACACTACATGCTGGATATTTGTATGCAACTGTGGTGTTTTACTTCCTGTTGCTCTTTCACGTTGATACTTTTTCATAAAGATAATAAAAAAGCCACATGCTTTATAGAAATAGAAATGCAGTATACAAACTATAGAAAGAACATATGATTTTTTTTTCAGGAATATAAGTTGGCACTTCTACAGTGTTATGAAAGATACCTTCAGCAGTTTGTTTCTGTAAACCTTGATGATGTCATGGAAGACGTGCAGCGCTTTAAATCTGCCTTTTTTCCAAATGGTGTCAGAGACAAAAATGCAGCACTTATGGTAGGTTGTGGATTTTTAAATTTTTTCTGATCAAAGACAGATTCAAAGAATGTAGCCCATTTTATCTTCCACAAATGTACTTCATATTAATTACACATTAACATTAACTAACCTTTAATAGTTTGTTGATGTAAATTGCATTGAGATTTAATGATTGTAGGTATGATATAAACATCTAGAGTTGGTGTAGATTTTTAAGAGGCTATAAGTGCCTAATGCTTTTGTGGCAGAAGCCAACTACCATCAACTTAGCAGTTTTTTTTGAATGTGGTGTTCTGTATCTGCTTACAGCAGTTTTTGCTCTGAAATAATTGCTGTTATCCACTGTCAGAATCAGGATGTGGGCAAAATTTGATAAATGTCCTGCAATTTTGGAAATTTCTGTATTGTATGATCTAAGAACCAGGCAGAATGCAAGACAATTAAAACATTCTCCTGTATTTTGTACCATAAGTGTGCAAAATACTACTTGTAATAAAAAGTCATGACAATTAGAAAAGCACTGCTATGTTTTTTATAGCTTATTTGATCATTATGAACAGAAAGGACAGAATGCTGAATACTTTTAGCACAAGTGCTTTAAGCCCTGGGAAGCTGAGTGACCTCAAGAATGTGTTGGAATCCTTTTGTGCTAATTGCTTATCAAGGTAGGGACTTGCAGTATACCTTTTGTTATTCGTGGAAGTGTTTCAGTTGACATAGGGGGAATGCTAAAAACATGTTATATTTTACTTTAAGCAGTTCTTTGCTGAGAAGCTCTACTTTTGTACATGGTGCGTATTTTGAATTAACTAATGCGAGTTACTCTGTGATCAAGAACAAGGAACAGAAATGGTAGGCAGCTCCTGTGTATTGAGCTAATCAAATTCATATCCTCGAGTCAGAGTGTAAATAGGTGTTTAGTGAAGAGAAGAAAGCAGACATTTTGCTTAAAAGCTAGAAGCAGATATCATGATAGAAGAGATAGTTTGTATTATTATTTTTCTTTTTAAAATGTGGTTCAGCTTCCTAGAAAGAATATGATCAAAGACTATGTTAATGCATTTTTAAAAATGTTTTGTAAATAAATTTGAAGTTCCAGAGATGCTCTCCTCTGTTTTCTGTATGTCTGCCTAGACTTGGAACCAGTCCTACTGGTAAATGTTATGGCAACTCTATACTAAAATGCCTGTTCTGTAACTTAGCCTTTACAGACTGAGATATCCTTAAATTTTCAGATACAAAATTTAGTTTGGCAATTATCCCTACAATTGGAAATGGAAAATGATAATGTGTCAAATGATTACATTTTAAGGCTTTAAATGTAATTTTTTTTGCCATATTCCCGCAGTTAGCTTTTTTTCTTTAATATAACACTAAGAAATGGTATTTCAGGGCTAGAAACTTCCAGCTTTGGTGAATCAACTGCTACAAAATAATATAATTTCAAATGTTACCAGGTTAGGAGGCTTTTGAGAGAATAATAGGTACTGACTGGTGATGTCTCACTTAGCCCATTTTTTTCACATTGTTTTTTCAGCTGGTGCTGTAGTCCAGGCACAAGTGAGGTCACATTATTTTAGGTATTACAAGGAAAAGAAGGAAAAATCCATCTGTGGAAAAGTAAATGATGAGAATGAGAAATAATTTAGTGATGATATAGATGGAGAAGTGTAGAAAAGTTAAAACTTGCCTTGGTTTATGGAAGACATCCACAGAGAAGCCAAGTGTCAAAGGCATACTCTTTGAATAGCAGTTTAATGCCTCATTCTCCCTACACCCCTTCCAGCACTCCTCCTGGTGCACTAGGTGCATTTTCATCCTGTGACACAGTTGAAAACTGACTCAGGTTCATGGTACAGCAACCCTGAAGCTTTAGCACTTTCTCCATATTCTAATGCTCAGTTCAATGTCATACTGACTTTTTTTGCTGTTAATGCCTAATCTTTTCTTAATCATCATTTTGTTGTACTTTGCTGATGTGAACTGACATATACTTATATTTTAATTAACTTGATATATATTTCTGTGTGTTTTAGTTCCATGCTTTGCAAGCACGAAATGTTTGCATTTATGAGATGGTTTGCAGCAGAGACAGAAACCTTCAGAATCCAGAGTCCCTGCAGACTTGTCTCAATGCCTTGACCTCATTACGACTCACTATGCAAGTGGCTCTACCTCAGGAGAATTTGTGTTGGCTTATCTACAACGGTACCTCAGGCTTTCCATTTACATTTCTTTGCTAAGCAAAGCTGTGAAGGGAAACTTTTATACTCCGTATACTCTTTAAGGTCAACCTAAGGGTCATGAATAAATGACAGTCATGAATAAATCACAGTAGGTTTTTTTTCGTAATTTTTTGTTTTTCTAATAGAAGGGATTTTAAAATTAAGATTTCCTCAGTGTACGTTTTCAGGTGGACTATTGTAAAAGCATCAACTTTCTCATCATAATTGTGCTTAAGAGTACAAATATAATCAAAAGTAAGGACATTTTTGGAGTTCATCCTGATTAACAAAAAACGCTCAAGATTTTTCTATCAATGAAATGTTTATTTTGATAGGTTTTTTTTGTCTTGTTTCTTTTGGTTACTGTTTTTTTTTTTTTTTTTTCTTTTGTTGTTGTTGTTGGTTTTGGTTTGGAGGTTTTTCTGCTTGTTTGTTGTTGGGTTTTGGAGTTTTTTTTTAAAAGGGGATTGCAGATCTAAGAGTAGAAAATTATTGTCTGCCATTACATCTTTGTTTTTTTGAAAATACTTTGAAGGGAAGAGTTGATTATAAAACCATTCTTAAAAATACCATATAGCACTTAAGGATTTTGATCTATGTGTAAGATTTCAGGGTGTTGCTTGTAAATGCTTGTATTAGGGAAAAATTGAGAAAAGAATGGAACTTCTGCAAACTAGATACACAGAGTGATTTATCAAGATTTTAATTTCAGGAACAACAACAGTCTATTTTTGCTTTGAAAGGCAATGTTATTTAGTCAAAAATAAACAGACTAGCATTAATTTCACAGAATCACAGCATATTCTGAATTGGAAGGGCTGCATGAGGATCATCAAGTCCAGCTCTTGATTGAATAGCCCATACAGGGATTGAACTCACAACCTTGGCATTGTTAACACCATGCTGTGACCAACTGAGCTACTATGGTCAACTGTTGTGGTATAAATTGAGGAAATAATATGTTCTTAATTTCGTTTTGAAAAATGTACTTTCTCTGAGCTGTGATTGGTCAAAATTCTTATCCTTTTGTTTTACTGGGACTGCTGTTGCCCTCAGTCCCTACTTTTGAGGTGTGTTTTTTGGTTTTATGTTTCTGTGGGAGAAGAATTAAAATTAAAATTAAAATTAAAATTAAAATTAAAATTAAAATTAAAATTAAAATTAAAATTAAAATTAAAATTAAAATTAAAATTAAAATATACTCACCTGCCTTTTTTACATCCCACTGCCTGTGTGTGGTACAGGTCTCTGTACCAGTCCTAGCCAATAATCTACTCTAATTAGAAGGAGACAGTAACTCAGATTTTCCCTAGTTCCTGAGCATGCTTCTGTAATTTCAGACAATAGATTTTGTGCTTCATTACACATTTGACTGATAAAAGAAATCTTCCTAATACTTGCTCCATTTGAGCTTATTGGGATAATAACACCCTTCTAGCTATGACAGTTGACATTGTGATGCCTCCTGCTGCCACAGGTGTCCCTTTCTGAACATTTATACAGACAGAAGAATAGGCTTTTTTTTCTGTCTCCCAGAACTGCAGTGTCTTTTATACTTCTGAGACTGATTTTTGAAAATTTTATGACGTTGCTTGAGTCAAGTATATTTTTGACAGGTTTTTATTTCCAAGTCATTTTGATGCTCTTGGAAACTCTACTCGCTTTCAGTTTTCTTCATGTCACTTGTCATACTTAATATAATGTAATATTGGTGGTGTCTGCCAGGACAGATGGACTAAAAGAGTCATGTAATGTAAGGTCTGTGAGGAGAGGAAGTATTTTGTTTTCAAGAGTCTGGCATTTGGGGATGAAAGTAAGATTTGTCTCTCTAGCAGTTACTGGGTAAAAAATGGATTTGGTGAATTTTTAAGATTTCATTCTCATGAAATCTCATCATTATACTGATTCACTGTGTAGGTGTTTTTGAAACTAATATTGCTGAAGAATTTAATGGTTTCATCTTCTCTAAATTAGAAGTACAGAAAAATCACTAGTTTTTAATTTGTTTAATGAAAAGTCATTAAATTGTTTTCTCTGGAAGTAACAACACATAATAAAAAAAGATTGAGTTGCTTAGCATAACAAATTTCACGTGGGATTATAGAACCTACCTGTTTATTTATTTTAATTTATTTTTGCAGGTACTATCCATATTTACACCATATGTAGACATTTGATGGTGATGGGTCAGTCTGCTAAGGTATGGCAAAATAAATAGAAGGGGTTGTAAAATTTGCAGAAGTTTAGAAAATGCACCTGTGTTTTGCATAACAATGTACCCTGACTTTTCAATTTCACTGGCATTGCCAGTGAAATAGTAGTAGTACTTTGTCATAAAGAAATAAAATGTCTGTGTTTCAAAGTTGATTTCTAAGCTCTCATGGCTTCCTGAGTCTGCTCCTTCCTCAGCTGTGGAATGGGGCCCAGTGTAATGTCTTGCTGGACATTGAGATGCCATATGTTAGACTGTTTCAGAGAATTCCAAGTGCTTTGTTTTGGACATCTATGAATGTTCAAGAATTGGGCTTTTGCTTTTTAAAATGTGGAAATGTGCTGACACCTGGTGGCTAGGGTTTTAGTTGTAAATACTTGATAAAAATAACCTCGCCTTTCCCCTACACCTTTTTTTTTCTTTTTTCTGAATGTAGTTTTTGTTTGTCTTAGCTCTACTCTTTTCTCCTAAAACTTGAGCAGAATTTGAATCAGCCTTAATACAATATATTTTCTTGTGTGTTGTTTTATTAATCTTTCACTGAGCAGGAAAGATTTTTTGTCTTTGAACATCTTCTATTAAAAACAGAAGCGATTAAGCACCTCTTTTAGCATACTCAGGTTTCCACTATACAGGATAAAGAGGAATTGATTGTGGGTATTTCCGATTCTTGAAATTCAGACTAAAAGAAGATTTGTATATTGGCTTAATTTAGGACAAAGATGGTGCACATTTTATGTACCTCAGGGAAAAGCTGACCCAAAGAAAATAGTAGGAGGAAGATACAGATACTGTTCAATCAAGAAGGGCTAATTATTAAAATCAGACTGCTTCAATGACTGTGTTGCCCTGCAAGTTAGGAGCCAAGAGTTCCATGGGTATAAATTAATCTAAGCACAGGTTTTCACTGCCAAAGACAGACTCCATTGCATCCCAGATAAGCTTGCTGATCCTGTTGAAAAATGATCACTAGAGCTGCCAGAAAAGGGAGGGCTAACTCTCAAGATAAGAGCAGATGAGAGAGGAGGGCGGGATCTTTGTCTAGTGGCAAGACTGTAGTGAACTGGAGTGGTTAAGGTAGCTTGGAGGCTAAAATAGTGCTTGACCACAGTTTAAGATGAAAAAACTCAATAATATGCAGGGGAATGTTTTTTAGTCAATAAAATATGTTAAAAAATTAATGCAATTTCTAGTGATTTCTTCCCCCCCCTCTTTCAGTTTGTCCTGCCAGGTGAGGATAAGTCTTTGTATCTGTCCTTTAGTAATAGGAAGTATATTTATGTAGGTTAAGATGCATTCATTTTGAAATTAGATCTCTTCAATACAGGTCCTGGAATACTTACTGTGGGCCAGTATATGTATGGAATCATCCATTCCACTTTTATCTGTGCATTATTTGACGTGGAGAGCCACCTTGTATACGGCAGTTTCTCAGTGTTATTTTGATTGTCAAGCTGGCATTCATGGAGAGGTATCCTGATTTATCTTATGTAGAATTTCAGATGCAATCAAATGGGAAATATTTTTTAAAATATTCCTATTATTATCAGTTCTGTCCTACTTATTTAGAGTTCTGTCCATATTCCAAAATTTTACTGCAAAGTGGAGATGTGTTTCCACATGTAAATGCATAATCAACTCAAATGCACTAGCACTTTGTATATACTCTCAGTCACAAACTTCTAGCATTAAACACTGTCCAGGTCCTGCATATGTACAAAAGGTATTTTGCAAAGGTTTCGTTTTCCTTTTCAATTGTTCAGAATCTGACTTTCATTGCAGCTCTTTGCAGTTGTATAAATTCAGGAGTAATATTATTCTAAAATTAGATATCAACATACAGAATATGAACACAGAGTATATATATATATTTTTAAATTCTTTGGACAGATATTTGCTCGCCGTGGTTTGATTAAAATTGACGAACTGAAGCAATTAGAAGATATCAGTTCTTCCCTGGAACATACAGAGACAGAAAAGATTTTTAGAGAGGCCACTCTAAAGGTATCATCCTGCAAGTCATTGTGAAAAGGTAGAGAAGTTATGATCTCTATGAACAGAACATGTAACATAGATGATGACTTCCTTTTTTCTTTGTGTCAGATGTCAGTAATGATTTTCAAGAGAGCAGTATATGAATCCAGAAGGAACTTGAACAGCATTCGACGTGAGTCAAAAGTTAACCCGAGAAAAGCAGTAAATGTAAGTCTGACATTTCATTTCTCTTTTCATGTGATGAAACCATGATATAATTCTTTTAAATACACATGGTGCTATACACAAGCAGAAAGTTTTATATTTTCTATTTCATAAGTAACAGAATTTATTAATAAAACTCAGAACAAGCTTGGAAGTAGGGAAGATGTATTAATTATTACTTTAGAAAATTATCAGGAGAGATCTGCATTCATCTAAACTACATGGCCTCAATACTCTCCCTCATAGCATCCATTGTACTATTTTTGAAGTAAAATACCATGCAGCAGTGTGTCTGGTTGCTGTGAAATGATTAGTCTACCTAAGTGCTGTACCCGCTGAGCATGAGGCTTTGCTATGCCTTTGAAGCATGACATTAATAACAGCAATATATTTTACAGTATGTTATTTTCTGTTTTGAACATGTACTTACTTTCTGATGGAGAAATGTTTTGAAAAAAATCTTGCTTTATTGCAAGTAGGTTTAGATATCATAAGGCTTAAATTACCTTTTCTGACTTAGCTGTCATGGCCTCGCACCACTACCGAGCGGCTGCTGGTGGCAATGTTTGATAGTGCTGCAGCTCAGTTCCTTGCCATCCTGGAAGCACTGTCTGATCGGAGCAGGAATCTATTGCCTCCTCATCCTCCTGTTCCTGAGGAAATGCAAATTCGTGATGTCACTTCTGAGCTTTTTTCTGCAGGCCTAGAAATCCTCTCAGGTAACTGCTTAAAGAAGCAAAAACACTTGGTGAGGAGCCTGGACCTTCATTTTATTTTGGTGTTTTTCTATTTAAAAAAAAAAAAAGAATGTGCCTGAAAGTACATATTTTATTTACAACAATAACAATAACCCTTACTACCTATAAGAGCAGGTAGTCTTTCTTATCTTCATATAATAGAAAATAAAAATCTGTGTTGATCTCCATGATCTGTTATAATCAGTATTGTTATACTGATAATATAATAGCAGTTATATGTATGTATTTTCTAGCAGTTTATGCATGTATTTTCTAATTAAACTGGAGTTCACTTTGGAGCGGCCTTTACAGGCTTTACTGTGCCATGTATTTATGGCTAAAACAGTGTTATTAACATGGTGTTTTCACTACTGCTGAGCAGTTCCTGCACAGCCCGAGAGCAGCTGGATGGGGGTCAGGCAGCCAGGCAGGGTCAAAATACCATGGTGTTTGATGTAGTCTAGTTTTTTAAAAAATTCTGTTCAAAGTTAGGTGTAAAAACTTGAGAAAAACACTGGGCTTGATGGTTCCTTCCACACTTTTTTTGCTGGGCTCTGGGCTGAATATAGTCCTGGGTATAGAGGTATTTTGTCCATAAAAGGGTATCTAGAGACTAAGTACATTTCAGAATAATGTTTTTCTTAGTATGATTACTGGCTAATTAGAATGTAACAAGTTTAATAGATTATAAATTGACTTAATAAGTTGTCTATGTTGAAGGTGGAGAGAGCAATGGCACCAATCACTTTGGTATAATTAATCCATCATCTACTCTTCTGCAGTTGATGGTAACAGGTAAGCTAGCTTGGAATTTCAAAGGATTTTTTTTACCCAGTGATATAAAAACTCAGTGGGCAGAATTAATTTTCATGTTAGTAACATTTCTATACATAAAGAATCTGCAAAATTGTGTCCTCTTGGAGTGGTTCTGTGCAGGGCCAGGAGCTGGATTTTGGTGATCAAGCTTGTGGTTCCCTTCCAGCTCATGACAGTGACTGTGGCATATTGTTAGGACTGCTGAATATATTAGCTAAAACACTTGCTGAGAGTTCCAAGGACCAGGAAGTCTATTTTCTGCCTTACTGTGGTCTGGATAAACTTGAAAAGTGAGAAAATAGTCTCCCTGTGTGTATATGAACATTTTCTGACACAGTAATGAGAAACTGTCTTGAAAGAAATTGTATGTGTTTCTATGCAATTTTTAAACCAAATTTTGGATAATAAGGGTCTTTACAGAGTGATAACCACTTCCTGCAACAACAAGGACTAGATCCTTCGTGTTCTCTACACAGATATGTTAATATCAATAATTATAGAGCCTCTTTTGGATGTAACAGGACACTGTGATATAGTTAAGTGGCCATGGAGGTATTTGTTAAAAGTTTGGATTTGATCATCTTGGAGGTTTTTTCAAACCTTTGTGATTCTGTGATTGCAGATCCATCATTAAAGCAGCCTGTAAGCATAGACATTACTGTGTGTAAAGTTAAAGTTTTAATAACTTTACAAGAAAGCTATTGTTTCTTGTAAAGTTATTAAAACATCCTTCAAGATTATGCTGACTATTCAAAAATGTGTGGGGATTTGTCTTTATATTTATCAATACCCACATATTGAAAATAAATGAAATTACACTTTCAATAAACTTCTGAATATATATATATAAAACAGAGAAAATATTTTTGTCATCACTGCAGGAGAAAAAGGAGTGTCTGGAGATGCTGCTGTGAAATTTGTAAAATTAGCTTTCAGCTATGAAGAGTGGAATGTGTTTTATTCTGCTTTTGAATTTGTTGATAATTTTCTTCAGGTAATCTGAATGTGATTGAGATGGTATTTATTTAATCTTTTCCTATGAGGGTAAGGGATATTCAAAATACATATTTTAAAAACCAATTTCTATGGTTTTTTTTTGGTCTCAATTAGGCTCAAGATGACCCAACATGGAAGAAAGCTGAATTAGAACTCAAACTTCTTACATTGATGCAACCTGTAGTATTCCCAGGAAAATTTGAACGTAGTTTTTCTATTGCTGATCGTGGTATTAGCAAAGGAGGCAGCACACATCGGGGTTCTGAAAAGACACAGGCAATTAGAAGTGAGTGTTGTTCAGTTATGTGTTTGAATTTCAAATATTTTTGCAGCTAGAGGTTTTGTTAATTATTTAAAAACTATGTAATATGGTTCATGCAAATGGTTCTATGACAAAAAGTAGTAATTGAGAAAATGCCACCTATTTTTTCCAGTTTTCATTTGTCAAAATATGACGTTATACTGTTTCCCTTAAGTGGGAAATGCATGATGTATGCGTCAAGTTATAAGCAAAGATGCAAAATGATTTAATGTTTTCAGACAAGGGAAAAAGTGAAACAGGTCTTTGAGGGTTTTTTTGTCTGTTCTTATACCGAATTTATGCAAAATTTCATTACATAGCAGCAAGAAAAACTTGTTAGAGCAATTGCAGTTTAATTTTTGATGATAATCAAAAACCTGCATGTGTCTTGAAAACTTTCTATTTCCTAGAAATGGAAATGCTTACTATTCACAGAAGTGAATAGACTTGGAATTATCTGTCCCCCCCTCTGAATTTACTGTTTCTTAGACTGTGTTATCTGCTGCTGGCTTATATTAGTAAATCAGTTGACTCAGATATTTTAAAACTTAGGTTTTAAATTAGATATAATGTCTTGCCTTTCCTTTTCCCCCCTTTTTTTTTTTTATAAATGCTGAATGTAGAGGAATCCTTAAAGCCTGGAGATCCTTTTCGTGATCTTATGATTTTGGCAACAACAGTGTTTTCCTGTGTCTCCACAACTGAGCAGGTAATAACAGAATTTGAGACATTTCTTCTCAATGTATCACTTAATCTGTGATGAATTTGAGGTTCATCAATTAATTTGAGATTCATCCTATAATTCAAGATCAAAGGAATCAGTTGCATGGCTAACAAACTTCAAGAATATAAAAAGTGAAAAAATGTGCTTATGAATGTTATCACTTTGTGATTTAAGAAATGGTGGGGTTTTTTTTTGTTTTTTTTTTTTTTTTTTTTTTTTTTTTTAATGCTTTGTATTT